>PVKA01011624.1:0-60287 GCA_004027165.1 Ctenomys sociabilis | reverse complement strand
TCAGTTTGAGTGCATGGGAGAGCCCAAGGTGGCAACAGGCACCGGGGGGAAGGCTTCCCCCCCTGGGAACGGGATGGAGGAGTACAGTGTGGTGAAGGGAGGACTTCCATAGCCTGGGGTGCCAAAGTGGTGCCCTGGAGCCAGAGGAAAGGACAAAGGGGCCCCTGGGAAAGGGGACCCTGCAGCCTCGTACTCCTCTTGCTGGGAATAGTCACTGCCCGATCGTTTGCCCTTCTGACGGCGGTTACAGAACCACACTCGGACCACGTCCTTCTCCAGCCTCAGCTGCTCCGCAATGCGGCTGATCTGCTGCAGCGTGGGCTTCGGGCACTGCAGGAACATGTTCTCCAGGTTGCCTCTCACTTGGTTCTCAATGCTCGTCCGCTTTCTCTTGCGGGCCTGCAGGAGGCTTTCCATTTTGCATCTCTCCTGCAGGTTCTCGTTGTTGTCGGCCTCCTCCACCCACCGCTGCAGCAGGGGCCGCAGCTTGCACATGTTCTTGAAGCTGAGCTGCAGTGCCTTGAAGCGGCAGATGGTGGTCTGGCTGAACACCTTCCCAAAGATAGCACCCAGGGTGAGCCCCACGTCAGCCTGAGTGTACCCCAGGGTGATCCTCTTTTGCTTCAGCAGCTTAGCAAACTGCTCCAGTTCTTTCTGCAGGGCATTGATGTCCTGGGACTCCTCAGGGTTTGGCTCCAGCTTCTCTACCTTCACCTCACCAGGGTTCGTGGCGCAGGGCTCGGAGGAGGCCTCCTCTGAGCTGCTCTCTACTCCAGCCCCCGCCTCGTCCTCGGCCTGGGTGTTCTCCAGGCCACCTTGGGGTGCCAGGGCCATGCCAACCTGAGGTCCACAGCACGCCGCCACCCCTCCACGGAACTCATATGGCTGGCGGCACGGAGGGACACCCCACACCGCAGGGCCTGGCCCGACCCCTGGCCCCACTCCTGGTCCCCCGGGAGGGCCTTGAAAGCCGAGCCAGGTCCGTGGGTCAACCCAGCCCGGCTCCAGCCCTCCCGGGCCATCACCACCTCCAGAGAAGGCAAAGTCGGAAGCCAGGTGTCCGGCCATTGAAAGGCGGGAACCCCCAGCCGGAGGCCTGGAGAAATGAATACCACTTTTCTTCTGCAGAAAGGATTTTCTTTAACATTTTCATGTAGTACAGGCTTACTGGAGACAAGTGCTCTCAGCTTTTCTGACTCTCCTTTGCTTTTTTTTTTTTATTTTAAAGAAAGGGGAAATAAAACAAATAACAAGAATAAAGATAAAAACAGAACAACATAAAACAATAAAAATGGTACAGAATTTCAGAAGAATAGAAAGTTGGCAACGGTTGTTGTATTGCATCGTGTTATCATCAAATTTGTACTCAGATTACCAGATATAGACATGAAAGGTTGATCAATTAAACATTAGTTCTTTCTTTCAATAAACCTTAAATTTTTCTTATCATTTTTATTTTTTAAATTTTTTATTTATTTATTTATTTATTTATTTATTTAGTCTTTTTGAGACAGGGTCTCACTATGCAGTTCAGGCTGGCCTTAAGCTCACTTTGTAGCTCAGGCTGGTCTCGAACTCACAACAGTCCTCCTGCCTCAGCCTTCAAAGTGCTGGGATTACAAGCATGAGCCACCACGCCTGGCTTAAAATTTATTTTAAAGAAGTGTAAAAATAATGGATAAGACAGTAGAAACAGAAACACAGGATCAAAGGCATTCAACAGTGGCTGTTACATTACATGTTGCAGTCTTCAGTGTAGTTGCTCTAGGCCAGCTAATAGCTCAGCAGACTAAAATGCCACTTAGGCAGAGTGCAGTGGCTTTTAGTTCATAGTTATAGAAGCTTCAGTGCACAGCTGGCTGGCTCTGAGGCAAAGTGGCAGAGGAACATCAGAGAGGGGAAACAGCTCATGGTATGGCAGCAGGAGGCAGCGTGCAGCAAGCAGCATAGCAAGCCTGCCTTCCTTGTGTCCCTAAAGCTCATCCAGGCTTTAAGCCAACTGATTGGTGCCCCTGTACTCGGGGTGGAGCTTGCACCCTTCACACCCTTCGTCCCAGGGTCACACCTACAAGCCGCAGTCACACACTAATCCAGCCACCTTCCAACCTCCTGCCTATGATATATCTAGAGATGAGGCATGGCTCCTTTTCAGGTTTAATCTTCATTAGTTTGCATGACTGTGTCCTCCAGTCACTAATCCTCCCTTCTGTGTGTCTCTATGTTGTTAATCCTATCCAATGTATTTTTCTATATCAGACACTGTGGTTTCCATTTCTGGAAATTTGAATTGAATCTCCTCCCTACCCTTGGTAGTGGGGGTTGAACCCAGAAGTATTCTGCCAATAGAGGCTGGGGAGATAGCTCAGTAGACTAAGCACTTCCCTGGTAAGTGCAAGGGCCTGAGTTCAATCCCAGGTTCCGGAAAAAAAAAAAAAAAGGATTCTACCATTGAGCCACATCCCCAACCCTTTTATTGTTTATTTTGAGCCAGGGTCCTGCCGAGTTGTCCCAGCTGCCCTTGAAACTGTGATCTCCCTGCTTCAGTCTCCTGAGTAGCTTGGCTGAGAACATGGGCACCTTGCCTGGTGGATTTGAGTCTTTTTATACTTTTGCCTCCTGGGCTATTAAATCTTTCTGCTTTGTGTCTTGAACATGAAAAACAACCACCAATGTTTTAATACTTTCATTGTCTGATGCTTCACCTGATAGGTATTGGCTTATTGGACTGAATCTTTTTCTATTTCCTGTTCACTATTTTTCTTCTTTGTATGTTGACAAATTTTAATTGGGTGCCAGCTATCAGTAATTTTATTTTGTCGAGTGTTTGGTATTTTTGCATTCCTATGTGTTAGGTATGAACCCCCAAAATTGAGCCAACCAGGCCTTCTGACCCAGGTAGATTTATTGGGAGCATCAACAGGCTGGCTGTCCAGCGGACCAAGACACCAGTGAACAAAGGAGGGACAGGAGACTTTATAGGTCTTTCAGGGAGGGCGATTGCAGGTTGGAACAGCTGAGGGAGAGCTAATCTTGGTAACCAGGATCTGGTAGACCAGGGCTACGTGGTCTGTGGGGGACCTTTAGTGTTAACAAAAGAGAGTTTTGTGGTCACTTGTCCAGGTCAAAGTCAGATAGACCTGTTCTACAGCTTTGGGTTTGGCTCTGCATGGGGCCAAGGGAAAGGGGGTTTCGGGGAGGGGTTCTTGGGAACCAAGAGGCAGAGTGGACCAAGGTACCTGGGAAACTTTGAATTCTGACCTCTCACTGTAGAAATTCTTAAACTTTGTTTTGGAACAGAATTAAAGTACTGCAAAGATCTTAAGCCTTTTTGGTCTTACTCTGGCAAAAGCCTCCCAAGTCCTCTGCTTATGTTGCTTTCTCACCTGTGTGCACCCATGAGAACTTGACCAGACTCTCACCAAGCACCTGCTAGAGCTCTCTGGATGCACCCCCACCTTGAGCTGGAGCTGCCTGGTCCTATGCTGCCAGCAATGTCTCAAAGTCTGAGAGAGCCACTGGCTCTACCTGGGCCCCTCCCTGTGCTGGCACAGGGACCCTGTCCAAGAAGGGTTCTAGGCTGATTAGATGGCCGCCCTAACTTCCCACGTGTTAGGGACTGTGGTAGTTGGCACAGTGTGTCAACTTGGCTGAACCAGCTCCCAGCAGCACCACTTTGGGGGAGCTCTGATCTCCATGAACTGCTGTTATTTGCCTTGGAGCCAGCAGAACATGGACTGAACCCTCCAGTAACTGTGAGCTAAAGAAACCTTTCCTTCCTTCATTTTGGGTGTCAAGCATTTGTCCCAGCAGTGACTAAAAAGTCACTAAGACAGAATTTGGTAGCAGGAGTGGGGTCATTGTTATGGCTATACCTGACAATGTGGATTACAAGCTTTTGGGAACAGCTTATGGGAAGAGATAGGAAATGTTTGGAGATGTTGCCCACTTGTGAAGAGCTAGAACAGCTTCAGCTGTACTGTGCAGGATGTTCTGGTCAGAGCTCAGAAGACTGATAGAAAGCCAGCCTGTAAAGACCAGGCTGGGGAGGTTTCTGCTGGGAAGAAGGACTGCATTGGTTGTTGCACTCCAGATCATTTGTGGTTTGACGTGGCAGAAGGTTTGTCTGCATTTTGCTCATGTCAAGAGACTTTGCCTGAGACTGATTTTAAGTATGGTGGACTGATCAATCTGGGAAAAGATATTTCAAAGCAGCCAAATATTGGGGCAGTGGTGTGGTTGTGGTTGGGAGATTTTAGCCAGATTTATATTAAGAATGAAGAGCAAAGAGCCCAAAAGGATGATTTAAAATGTTGTGATTTATGCCAGAAAGGAAGAGCCAGGAAGGCTGTGGGCTGTGAGGACAGAGCTGAGAGGATCTCCATTGCTTCTCCAGTACAGAGGCCCTGAGGACGTCACAGGAGGTGGCAGGTTCTTGCCCTTTGCAGCCTCAGGATTTCAAGGGTGAAGGACTTTGCTTTGAGGAAAATGCTTTGAGAAAAAAGTCTCAGAGCCCCACGTTCCCAGAATAGAGGTAGCAGCCGCACTAAATCAGCCACACCAAATTTCAGAATGGGACCAAAACAGAGAATTTGTTCCTAGGAATCAGGGTCAGAGTGCTCAGCCATCCAGGCACTCGACCCCTACAGCCAAAAGAAAGGAAATCCTGGCTACTGCTCCAGCTGGCAGCAGACCTTGGCATCATCCACGTGGCAGTGGTTTTAGGCACATGCAGAATGCAAGAGCTCTGAGGTTAAGAAGGCTTCCGCCTCGATTTCAGAAGAAGGCCTGGGAGGCCAGGCAGTGCGCCCCTGAGAGGGCAGTGTGTGAAGCTGTGAGGGAGAAGCCTTTCCTTCTGGAAACCTCAGAAGTTTAACAAAGCCAGGATGTGGATGGTCTAAGAAGAGCTGCAAAAAGGGAGCAAAGCAGGCCTGCGAGAAAGCTGTGGGAGCTACCCGCAGAAGTGCCACAGGGGTGGAGTCACGTAAGGCTTTTGGAGCTCACAACTCATTACAGGGTGCTTTGAATGGCCCACTACAGGGAATTACAGGGTCTAATATTTGCCCTTCTGGACTTTGGGCTTGTCTTGGTCCCAACTGTTTGTATCCTGCTGTGCACACTTTTGGAATGGCAATGCTTATCTTGTGCCTTTGCATGTTGGAAGTGTTTAGCTTTTCATTTGTAGAGGGGCTCGCAGCTAAGTTCGCCTTAGATCTTGGAAGCTTGGGACTTAGACTTTTCAGTGTTGCTGAAAAAGTTAGGACTTTGGCCGCTCTTAGACATGGACTAAAATGACTTTTGCATAAATGGATGTGCATGAGTCTTTGGAGAGCCAGGGGTAAGGTGTCATGGTTCTAATATTATACAATGTTCAAGTTGTAAAATGTTTAAACATGTGTGTTTACCTGAAAATTGGCTTTAAAAAGTGCAGGTCTAGTTGCCAAATTGACAAGGGGTGGATTGTGGTAGTTGATACATTGTGTCAGCTTGGCTGAAGCAGTTCTTAGTGTGGCAGCCCTGCCCTGGAGGCCCAGGAATCCAGAAAGGCTTCCTGCGACCCTGCCCGGTTTCCTGTTGCCCTGCGCCACTTCCCACTTCCGTGCAGAAGTCCTGGTCTTCAGAGGAGCCTGACCTCCACAGCAGCGCCTCTCTGGAGGAGCTCCGATCTCTGTGAACTGCTGTTATTTGCCTTGGAGCCAGCGAAATATGGAATGAACCCTCCAGTACCTGTGAGCTAAATGAACTTTTCCTTCCTTCATTTTGGGTGTCAAGTACTTGTCCCAGCAATGAGTAAAAAGCAACTAAGACAGGGACACCGGCTCCTCGTCAGCTGATGCCCTATGTCTTGAACACTATTGTTCCACATTTGTCTTGACAGCGCAGTGCTCTGGCTGAGAGGATAAATTCAGTCCTGGGCACTCCAGCTGGGCTGACATGAAGGCTCATGTGCTTATCAATAGCTCCTCCCTTCGTCCTCAACAGTGTCTTGGCTTGTGCTGTGTCACCTTGACACTCGCACCAACATTGCAAACTGGGTTGATGTACATGTGTTTGCTTTTAACAACATTTCCCTTAACGTCCTTCCCAGGTCTGCTGAATGATGAGTATAAAACGGGAAAATAAGGTGCTTTGGAAATTATTTTTATCCCACTTTTCTGACTTGTTCCCAAGGCTTTGTGGGAACCATGCTGTGCTCGAGCCATGCCGTGCTCCAGCCGCACTCCTGTCTTAACAGGCAGAGTTCAGGGTGTGGAGGCGGTGGGCGGCAGAATGGTAGATCTAGGTAGAGAGGAAAACCCTAACTCACTTCTTTATCCTAAGCACAGTGATTAATGTGACTGCTAAGTGAAAGCCAAGAGATGGGAGCAACACAATCTGCCATCTCCTGGTCGGTGGGATCAAGCCTGTGCTTGAACTAGAACCCTGAAATAGACATGAGGAGTCACTCTGGAAAACAAACAAGAAAGCCACTGTCTGCTTGGCCTCCGAAAATCAAAATGAGGCAAGAGAGCGGACTTGTGGGGAAACTGATCAGGCCTCCACAGGCTCACACTCTGCAGCGTCCACCTTGTCTCTAGAGCGGGGCCCAAGGAGGAGCCGTAAGGGAGCCAGCGTGAGCTCCATTGCATGTGTGCAGCAGGTCAGGAGCTCACAACAAAGAGCTGGGTGCATGGGACATAGGGACCCACCCGCCACGTGTCCTAAGGGAGACAGCTCCTTCTGTGGGCAGCAGGGTCTGGCGAAACCTGGAACACTGGGAAGATGAGTGCCACACTTCCTCCGTGTGGGGCACAGGGGCGTCCCTACACCCCGGAGAACTGATGCTTTCCCTTCAGGAGTGCATGGATGTGGCAAGTGAGGAGGAGGGAGGAAGGGAGGCGGGAAGGGAGAGCGAGAGGCCCATTTGACGCTTCCATTCCTACTCGAATACTCAGAAAACAAAGTGCTGTGCATTGGGGCTGTTCTGCGTCATTCCCTTACCTCTTAAGCAACAGAAATCATGGCTCGAAAGGATTTAAACTGTGAAGAGAATCTGCTGTCTAACACAACTGAGTAGTCCAGGGAGGCCCTGCTGTAGCTCAATCTAGAACCAAGGTGTAATCTCTGTCTTTTCTCAGTGTGTGTGTGTGTGTGTGTGTGTGTGTGTGTGTGTGTGTGTGTGTGTGCCTGTCTCTCTGTCTCTCTCTCTCTCTGTCTCTGTGTGTGTGTGTCTCTCTCTGTGGTATCACGTTTTCATAGTTATCGGCAGGCTCCGCCTTCCTGGGGACCAGGTGGCAGCAGTCGCTGAGGACCGTACTCCTACATTCTTCCCCCGAAGGTGCAGTGAAGGAGGGCGATGATGGCAGCAGCACACCACACCAGGAGGGTGAGCCGTGCTGCTCAGCGCGCCAGCCAGGGCTCATCCTGTCTGCTGGTCTCCTTGCTGTGCTCCAATCCAAGCCGTCAGCACAGCAGGGTGCCGAAGGTGCTGGGCAGTGGGAACCAGGGAAGAGCGCTGCCTGGACTTCTTACTGAGCAGAGCGGAAGGAGCGGCGCGCAACAGTCGCTCCAGGCTGAACTGGGGAAAGACGGGGAATGAGCTGGGGGACGGCCAACAAATGTCCTTAGAGAAGCGTGCCTGGGGAGACTGCAGCAGACGGGCAAGGCTGCCAAAGCCCGCCCTGCGCTGTGCCGCTGATGGGGACAGACGTTCTTCTAGACTGAAAGGTTCATCATTTTTTGTTGTGTTTTGTGGTGCCAGGGATTGGACTGAGGACCTTGAGCTTGCCAGCAAGCATAAGTCCACTGAACAATCTCCCCAGCACCCCTACACTGAAAGGTTCAGTCTGGGCAAATATTCCATGGAGAAAGAGGCTGAGCTGAGGAGTGCAAGTTCTCTGAGGGCAGAATGAGGGTGTCCACAAAGAAAGTGGCAGAAGGGGACCCAGAAACCAGAGAGCTGAACACAGAAGAGCTTCAAAGGAAAACAGAACTCCAGGAAGAAAGGAGCGCTGGGAAGTGGACCCCGTCATTTGACTCCTGAGTTGCTTTGTCCAGTGTTGGGGAAGCCCTGTTTGTGTCCCAGTTCTACGTTCTCAGGACGCTGGCATTCCCCAGCCATCTGTTGCACCAGGCCCGAAGTGTTGAGGAGGAGCAGGGCTGTGGGGCTGAGTCCATGCTTTATGATTCGCCCAGCACAGCCCTGAAAGCTGGCTGCACCTTTTATATCTTTTTTTTTTTTTTTTTGTATTTGTTAGGGAAGGGTCTATAGCGTGTTCAGGGTCTCACTACTAGATCAGACTCGTAGTGATCCACCTATTCACAGCCTCCCAAGAGCTGGGATTACTGGCTTGAGCCACCACACCCAGTCTCAGCTGGGTCTAGTCAGCTACGGTCAAGTTGGCCAGGTCGGCACGGGACCAGCACGGCATTCTCCCTGACCCCAAAGAAGGGTTTCTTTAAGAGAGAAGAAAACACTGACCCTTGAGCTGTCTGCAGATAAGCAGTGGCTGCTTCTTTTTAATCAAGATCAAAGAAGGCTCCTTGGAAAGAAAGTAGAAACCAAGGCCGGAGGAGTTGGGTGATGTTTCCAACTCAGTCACCAAATTTCACTCCTTCCGCTGAGCTAGGAAGCCAGCCAAATGCCCCTGGGGATCCCGTGGCATATTAACTATGATTACCAGTTCTCGGCATGGAAAGAACCTCTGCCAGCTGAAACTGAGGCTCACTACACACAGTGGGATGTGCGAGGCTGATCAAGCCCAGCTCTAATCTCAGGACTTTTCCAAACATCTGATTTTAAAAAGTGACAGAGTCCACATCTCATCTAAATTCTGTTCCCTGCCCCTGCCTTCTCAGTGTTTCTGTAAGCTTCATGGTTCTTCTCAACCAAATCTAGTGATCCTATCAGACTAACGGGAGAGGATTTGAACCAAAATCTGTACCTAGAAGGCAGCTGGAAGCTTATGTGAAGAACAAATTCAGCTTTGAAGGAACGCAGGGAGAACCCAGTCCAACATCAGACTAGCAAGGAAGTCTTTTGTAAAATGCCAAAGTCTCAGAACTGTGCTTTCAGATTGTGTCTTAAGCAGACTACTTTGTAAAGCATAAAAATAAGAATCAAAACACATTCACGGCACAGGAAGCAGGACGGGCAGGGCAAGGAAGGAAGAAGGTGTGATGCTGGTGACAACCAGCAGACCGTGTACCTGAATGGCCACGGCCACCGCTGGCGGCTTCCGTGGGCCTCAGTGACGATCCCAGCACTCGACACTTTTCAGAATATTAAAAAAAATTAATTCTGTTTTATTGTGTTTTCCAATATAGAAATGCAGTATTTGTAGGTCGGGTGGCACGAACCGGAATCTGCCTCAACATAACCCAGGAGGATGGAAATTAGGAGGCAGAGCGGCAACAAGATTGGCTTCGAGTTGCTGAGGGGCGGAGCAAAGGTGTGTGGAGCCTCAGCCGCAGTCTGTGTTAAAATGTGCTGTGAAAGAACATTTCAATAAAACACTGTTATTTTACAACTATTAGCAAATGCTAAACTATGCTATATCTTATTGCTAAGTTACTTTCGTTTTATGAAAAGATGCATAAAATGCAAAGAAAAAGCGTTGCCTGCTTGGCGCACTTCGGAGCCCTCCCTCGGTGCTGGAAGGGCCTCCCCGCGCCCCACGCCCCATGCCGCCTCTGTGCCACAGGCTCTCCTGCGGGGTGAAGCCAGGCTCTGCAACCAGCAGCTCGGATTTGCAAGTGCAGTGTTTTATTGAAATGTTCTTTCGCGGCACATTTCCATCCTCCTCCGCGTGCGCAGCCCCGTGCATCTCCCAGTCCCTTCGTTCGTGATCCATTCATCCAAAAGAGGCTTAGCGTCCGTAATGAGGCCAACACCGCCCTCTGAGGACGCGGTGACCTGCTAAGAGTGGTAACGCCAGAGAAGGACTCAGACATTAACTACTCGCCCAAATCCATCATTACCAACAGCAGTCAAAGCTGAGGAGAAAAAAGCACAGGTGTTAACCGCAGAACTGCTTCTGCTCAGGGCAGGGAAGTGGGGAGAAGACAATGTGACAGCGGAAATGTGCGAGATAAACGAGCTTAGAGCAGACACAAAAGAAAGGAAAGGAGCGACTCAGAAGGAAGAGCAGCACGTGCGAACGCCGTAGTCCAGAGACGGGCTAGGAGCTGAAGGAGCTCAACGAAGGCTGCCGGCCTTCCCCGGGGTATCCAGGTGCTGTGGTCCACGTTCTCATCACAAGACAGTCTACGGGCCTTTTATTTCTCAAGCCTGAAAAGAAGCTTGGATTCACTCATCCTGAGAACCCATGAAAAGGTTTTCAGCAAAGGCTAACCTTGAGAGAGAGAGTTATTAGGCTGGGCACCGATAGTCATTTTCGGATGCTTCTCAGGTGTCAGAGGAGCCTAGAGACTGGCGAAAGCCAAGGAAAGTTGGCAGCTCCTGGGCTGGGACAGAGCGGAGCTGAATGATGCACATGTGTGTGAGAAGTTAGAAGCAGACCCTGAGGGTCAGCAGACCCTGAGCCTTCCCCCCAGGCTTGCCAGTGAGCCAGACGTTTCCTGTTGGCATGACAGAGGTGCCAAGGCAGAGCCCAGTTCTGGACTTGCAGATCTGCTGGGTGATGGTGCAGCTTCCTATGACAGTGAGGGGGTCGGCTTAGGCAGGACCCTGCAGAGCACAGCGCGGGTGTGCTGAACTTCATATTCATTCTAGGTTATCAAGTAGATTCGGTGAGTGTGTGTGCAGTGGAGGAATAAACTGGCTCTGCCAGTGCTGAAAGGGCGGCAACGCAGCAGAGACACCTGCACTTTTGGGGCCGCAGTCCCCTGTGAGTGTATCAAGCTCTAGTCCCACAGCTTCATGTGTGACTCAGGTCAATTCACAGAACTCTGGGGGCTGCTTTGGCTCTGGTGCGGCAGGGCTGGTGCCTTTGCTGGAGCAGACCCTAAAATCCACTCAAATTCTTGCTCATCAGACCTCTGCTTCTAAGAGTTAGAAGATTCCTTGGCAGCACAGCAGGCCTCCTCATGGGTCATGTCTTTGCAGCCCTCCTGAGATGGGAGCCTCGCCAAAGGCCCAGAGACGGCATGGCCGATGAGCTGAGTTGTCAGGAGGGTCAGCATTGTTTGGCTTGGTAACTGCATCTGGCAACTCTGGGCTGGCTTCTCAGACACAGGAGAGGCCAGCACCGTGAGGAGAGGGGAGGAGCATGTGGAGGACCGCCTCGGCAACTCTCCTCGAAGGAGGAGAAGCTGCCCCCATTTGGGCTGAGCCTGATCCTGTTTCTGCATGTGGACGTGTACAGAGCTGGCTGGGCCTTTTCCTTATCCCTTCTGTTGGCTTTAAGCAAAGCACAGCTCCCAACAGGATTCAATTACAATAGTGGCCACTTCCATGCCCCACTGGGACCTCAGCATCTGCAGCTGCCTCTGTGTTCCCTGTGAGCCCCCTCCACGGCCTCACAGACCTGGGTGTCGCTTCAGACCTGAAATGTCTGACCTAAGTGTCATAAGTTCCAAAGGTGACTGAGTCACGGGGTGCCATATCTACCAGGGGAATCACCCAGGACAATTCAGCAGGAGTCGGGAGCTCTCCGGAGCGGAAAGCTGACAGAACGGGGCCCTGGAAGAGTGATGCAGAGAGGCGCCCTCGTGCCTCAGACACCGTCTCCTCCCTCTGCCTCCTGCACCACCCTGTCTCTGCCTTGGCATCAGCTGGTCAGCAGCTGAAGCCAGAGCCCAAATGAATTACTCCTTTGGTTTTGATGTTTCATCCCAGTGACAGGAAAGTGGCTAAGACACCTGCCATGTGGTCATCAGCTGCAGTGGTAGTGGTAGTGGTGGTGGCACTGGTAGTAATAATATTTTAGGACTATGAATAACCACTAAGAAGACAACAACATGCAATGTATTAATTATTGAAACTGTCCTACTAAGTGGTTTTGAAACTGTCTCTTTGCTATTTGTTTCTCAATAAAATTTATTTAAAAATGAAATGTTAAAGAAAAATAATATTTTAGGTAAAGTACATGCAAATGGTTTTTATGCACTATCTTCACAAAATCCCTATGACAAGGTTGTTATTCTTATCTTAGTTTGGTAGATGAGGAATGTGGAGCTTTAAAAGCTTATGTAACTTGTTCAATGTCAAGTAGTAACAAGTGGTAAAAAAAAAAAATTTGAAGAGTTAGTCTAGGGCTGGTGAGATAGCTCAGAGGACTAAGTGCTTGGGCAAGCACGGGAACTGGGGTTCAATCCCTGGAACCACACGCCACGCCAGCCCTGCCCCAGGGCATGCTGAGTTGGTGACCCAGTCCAGGCATGATGGTGTAGCCTGTAATCCCAGTGCTGGGGAGGCTGAAAACAGGAGGATCACTATGAGTCCAAGCTGTGAGACCTTGTACCAAATACATAAATTATTAAAAAGAAGAGTCTAACCCTATATTTAAGCTATTTTCATGCCTCCTAAACCTGAAAAACAAAACCTTGATTCAGTACACATGAAAAACAAAACTGACTATAGGAAACTGGATGCCTACAGAACTATTAGGAGGAATAGAAAGGCAAGTCAGCGGACAGCCACACGTGCTGGCCATGTGCCCTCAAGCCAAGATTCGGAGCTGAAGAAGCTGCTGGTGCCCACAGAGGCCAGAAAGCTCCAAATGTTGCTGCTGAAATAAACAAACCCTCAACCAGTATGACCAGAAAAGGAAAGTAAAGACCCACATCAATGCAATTGGAAATGAAGAACAATGGACACTGCCAAAATAAATAATATTAACAACTTCACAAACCTGTATGCCAATAAATTGAAGATTTCAAAAGAAATGCAAATTCCTAGATACATATGAATTAATAAAACCAAACCAAGAAGATTTAAAAGTGCTAAAGAATCTAATTATGGGCCATGAAATTGAATCAGTGATAAAACCCTAACACCTAAGAAAAGCCCACCTCCAAATGGATTCACTCAGTTCTACAAAAAACTTCAGGGAAAATCTAACACCAATACTCCTCAAACTCTTCAATGAAATTGTGAGTTAAGGAGTACTCCCAAAATCATTTCTGGAAGATACTATTAGCCTGACTCCAAACCCAGAAAAGAATCCAGCTGAAAAAGTAAAGTATAAGCCAATTTCTCTGATGAATATAGGTGCAGAAATCTTTAAGATGCTGGCACACAAAATCCAGTGAATCATCAAAAAGATGACACATTATGATGGAGTGGACTTCAACCCGAGAATGCAAGGATGGTTCGACACGTATAAATTAATAAACATAGGACCAGCCAGATAGTTCAACCAACTAAAGCACCTGTTTAGGCAGAGTACAGCAGCTGGGGTTTGATCCCCAATGTGCCATGCTGGTCCCATGCCCAGGATGCACTGAGATGGCAACTGAGACTGGGTGTGGTGGTGTGGGCCTGTAATCCCAGCACTTGGGAGGCTGAGAAAAAGAGAATCAGTATGAGTCCTATCTACATAGCGAGACCGCATAGACACTGTATCAAATACATAAAAAATATTATTTAAAAATTAATTAATGTAACATATCACACAAACAAAAGCAACCAAAAATTCATATGATCATGTCAATAAACATAAAAGGTCTTTGATGAAATCCAACTATATTAAATGGGGGAAAACTAAATGCTTTCTCTCTAAAATCAGGAATAAGACAAGGACGGTGATGTCCACTGTCACCACTCTTGTTCAGTACAGAACTCAACACATCAGCAAGAGCCATTAGCAAGACAAGAAAAGGAAGTAAAAGAGGTACAAATAAAGGAAGAAGTCAGATGTCATTATCTGCCGATGTCATGATTCAGACCACAAAATCCACCAAGAGACTTAGAACTACCAACCAAATGCAAAGAGGACACAAGATTCACATAAAAAGTTTCTGTATACTAATAATAATAAGCAAGAGCACTAGAAAAAATTAACCTTAAGAAGTGAAAGAACTCTATAGTGAAAACAGAAAAGTACTCTGAAAAAGGAAAACAAAGAAGACATTAGAAAATGGATTACAAGCAGGCACTGGGGCCAGGAGTCTGATGCCTGGGCCTGCTATGCAGGCCCTGCTCCCAGGGCATGTGGAGACAGCAACTGAGATTGGGCACAGTGGTGCATGCCTGTAATCCCAGCTCTAGGGAGGTAAACAAGCGGATCACTATGAGTTTGATCTAGTAGTGAGACCCTGAACACCCTGTAGCCCCTTCCCTAGAATACAGAAAGAGAGAGAGAGAGAGAGAAAGAGAAAGACAGAAAGAGAAAGAAAGAAAGAAAGAAAGAAAGAAAGAAAGAAAGAAAGAAAGAAAGAAAGAAAGAAAGAAAGAAAGAGAAAGAAAGAAAATGGAAAGAGGGCCAGGGGGATATCTCAGTGGAATAAGTGCTTACATGGCAAGCTCAAGGTCCTGAATTCAATCCCTGGTACTGCCAAAAAAAAAAAAAAAAAAAGGAAAGATACCCCTGTTCCCTGGACAGGGGAAACCAATGCAGTCAAAACAGCCATATTTCCAAAATTGATATACAAATTTAATGCAATCCCAATCAAAGTCCCAACAGCATTCTTCACAGAACTGAGGGAGACAATCCTAAAATAGGAAACCAGAAGAGACCCAGAAGAGCAAAAGTAACGCTGGGTAACAAGAGCACAGTGGGAGGAGCTGCAGCCCAGGACTGAAGTTGTACTATAATACTAACAGCGTGGCACTCGCACAAAAATAAACATGAGGCTCAACAGACCTGAACAGGGAATGCAGAAATAACACCAAGCACATTTGATTATTTAGTCTTGATGGAGGGGCCAAAAACATGCACTAGAGGAAAGCCAGGGCCGCTCTAATCAGTAGTGCTAGGAGAGCCAGCTGTTGCCTTGCAGGAAATTGAACCAAGACCCCTAGGTCTCACCATGCACTAAACTAAAATCAAGAGGATCACAGAACTAGATGCTTCACTTCATGGAAGACAGAGGTGCAAAGTTCTTGAAGCCGTGGCCTAGGCAAGGCCTTTCTGAACAGAACCATGGTTCCACAAGAAATAGTTCTGAGAACGGGATCAGATCAAACCAAAAGGTTTCTGGTTTTGAAAGAAGCAACCAACAGAATGAAAAGACAACCTGCGCCATGGGAAAAAAGAATGTGCCAGCCACAGCTCAGACAGAGGACTCGTGTCCAGGACATACAAAGGGTTCAGAAAACTTGAACCCCACAAAGTAAAAGACCTAACAAAAAAATGGGGGCCAGGGAGATGGCTTAGTGGAATAAGCGCTTCCCTAGCAAGCGCAAGGGCGAGTTCAATTTCTGGTTCTGCCAAAAGAGAGAGAGAGAGAAAATAAATCAAAGAATAATAAATGTTGGCAAGGTTATGTGGGAAATGGAACCCTTCTCCATGACTAGTAGGAATGCGAACTAGGAAAACCACTATAGAAATCAGTATGAAGGCTGGGGAGATAGCTTGGTGGCATAAACACCTGCATGGCAAGTACAAGGTCCTGAGCTAAATCCTCAGTACCAAAAGGAAAAAGAAAGAAAGAAGTCAGTGTGAAGACTCTTCAAAGCGCTGAAAATGGAAATTCTATCTTACCCAGCTGTAGGAGTCTCCTCCAGATTCTTGTCTCAAGTCCAAGCAGTCAATATTTGTAGTCTCAAAGATACGTTATTGGAATCCCACTAAGTTAATTCCAGTCTACCACTCCCAGTGCAACCCACCCAAAAGCAAAGACACTAAACCATATTTATAATTATTGGGGAGCCAAAGGGCCCTAAGTCCAGCCATGAAGATGGCTTTCTGGAACCAAGAGGCTGACCCAGGGCCACATCTGAGTTTTTTTTCAGTGGAAGAGAACTGGCTTGAGAAGGATTGACTGAGAATTGTGGGAAGTAGGTGAGTACAGAGAGCTGAGCAGGTGGGGGGCCTCCATTTACCTCTGCCATCTGCAGAGAGGATATGCAGAGAAAGTAATCTGCTTTATGCTACTGAGATAGTGTCTAATGTTTCAGGGTTCTGGTGCTTTAGCTCTGGTGCAGTTTCAGGCCCCAGGAAGTCATAGCCTCTATCTCGAGGCTCGATCCCAGCTGGCAGTGCAGAGCACTGGCTCTTCATTAAAGGGCAGCAGATGTGGGTTACCAGGGAAACACGCAAGCAGCCTTCAAAGACTATCACCAGCACCTCAGCTAGACTGATAGGCATTGCTTAAAGCCAATTGAAAGGATAAAGAGAAGTCCTAGCCAGCTCTGTACATAGCAACACGAGGAAACAGGGTCAGGCTGAGCCAAAACGGAGACAACGCTCTTCTTTCAAGGAGAGCTGCTCAAGCGGGGTCCTCCACACCTAGCGATTTCCCGTCTAGGTATCTTCCCCAAGGAGCTACAGACGCCGTGCCACGCACTGCACACACACTCTGTGCACACTTCGTCTCAGCTGCACACTGGAAACAGCCATATGTGCATCAGGAACAGAGGAAGAGTGTGGAACTTTCACACCGTGGAGCACTGCACTTCCGTAAAGGGAGACTAGATGGATCGTTTGCAGAACCACAGGCAAGCTTTGGTCCATGGCTAAGTGAATTAAAGGGCCACGTGCTTTGCCTTGCATAGAAATGCAGAATAAAGCTGAAGAGCAAAATAAGGCAAGTGACAGGCAGTAGGGAGGCAGGCGGTTCTCAGATGGGAAGGGGAGGGCGGAGCAGCGAGAGGAGGGAGGGGACGGTGGGGACGAAAGGACTAGAGGTGTACGGGCTGCGGACAAGCCCACTCCCGGAGCCTGCACGTTAGGTACTGCGAACGTGTGCTAGCGAAAAATTGAAGTTTAGAAGGTCCCGTCCGCTACATACTTGTTTTCCTGGAGTCCTGGCCAATACCTGAGTCCAGGCTCCCAAGGCTGGGGTTACGGATGTGAACCCCACACCCAGCTGATTCTTATTATTCTGAGCATTTCTTCAGCGTCTGAAGAGAAATGTCTGCTGCTGCCCCTTATCAGGGGTCTTGGCTCTCGACCCTTCGCGCCCCCTTGCTGTCTCCACAGCCCTGCTCGCGCCGGCGCAATGCAGCCATTGGCTTGTGCTCCGGGGCTGCTGCCTGCAGGAAGACGAGGGCTGGGAGAGAGAGAAGCAGCCCATTGTTCAGCCTGAGATCAAATCCCAGGACATGCTCCGTGGCCGAATCCTGGGGCACCTGACTCAGCAGGGACATTGCTGTCAGGGTGCCCCGTAATAGTGTCATTGCAAGTTCTGTTCCTCGTCTGGCCAGGCAGAAATAGTGGAGCAGCAGCTGGCTCTCGCCCTTCAGGCTGGCAGTGCTGTTTTCCTGATATTTCTCAAGGCCAAATCAGGAAAGCTGAAGGACTTCAGCTCCCCAGAGAGGCCAGAGAGGCAGTGGGGTGCACGTGGAGTGCTGCACCCCAGCAAGCTCCCCAGAGAGGCCAGAGAGGCAGTGGGGTGCACGTGGAGTGCTGCACCCCAACAAGTCTGCCTTCGGAGCCCTGGGAGCAGGTGAAGGGGCCGCGTGCGCAGAGCCCGCGAGGTGTAGAAGGCCCCCCGGGGACGCGGGGCCGGCGGCTGGCGGTGACGCGCGCAGCTGGCGGTGACGCGCGCAGCTGGCGGTGACGCGCGCGCTGACTCCTGTTTGTTGGATCTGCTGCGCAGCCCCCTGCGACCTTGGAGTGTGATTGTCCCCGAAGCTGCCTGTTCTCGGAATTACACTGTGTTTCCAGTATGTTAATTTTGTTGTTGTTGTTTTCCAACATATTCATCAGGTTAGAAATTTACTGATCTAGAAATACGTATAATTTTAGACATCCCTTTACAAACGAGTTCTGCTGCTGTTGTCTTAATTTCATTTTCAGGTCACAGAATAAGCAGCCTGGTTTGGGGAGAGGTGGACAACACGCAGACGTGCTCTCTTTCCCAAGGAAGGGCAGCTGACACCCAGCAGGAGGAAGGTCACACGGGGTACTAAGGGCTTCCAGCTGGAGAGGAGGAGCCTTGTGCGTGCCTGGGTGAAGGAGACGCTGCTGTCACCCCAGGGCTCAGCAAGGAAGAGATCACCTGCACCTGGGGGCAGGAGCTGGAGCCCAAGGGTGGGGAATCAGAGGAACTTTCAGTGCTGGGTACTGGAGCAGAGGTGTTCTGCAGGACAAAGGAGGAGGCACAGAGGAGGGAGGGGACTTCGGCCCTGACCTTCACGAAGGAGTTCAGGCTGCATATCCAAGACGGCAGGAGCTGCCCCCAAGCGAGGGCCGCGTGTCACACTCACAGGCCAGCGAGGCCAAGGCCAGGGCATAGTCCCTCCTCTGACTTGGCACTTTGTACCTGCCTTTTTCTCTGTAAGCAGGCTTTATGCTGTCTCACCAGGGACTGCAGGTCTACCTTCCCAGTCCTTCCCGGTGGCTCTGGTGTGGTCCCGTGCCATGACAGAGCTTCTCCTCGGCTTTCTCGTAAATGCTGGAATCACACTTGGAGCCAGGGAGTCTTCCACCACCCAGCTATGTGCCTTTCTCTTCTTTACACTGAGACAAGGTTGCACTGAGTTCCCGGGGCTGGCCTTGAACTTATGACCCTTCTGCCTGAACTTGCCAACAGGAAGGAAGCGCCAGTGTGTGACACCACACTCAGCTCATTTTAGGTTTTCTGAGGATTCACTGAAAACTGGGTGAGGTCTCAAAAGATGCACGTGATGCAATACCAGTCTCCCTCTTTCCTGGGTGTGCCCCTCCACCCTACATGCACCCATTGCTTCTTTGAAATACCGTGAGCTGAGTCAGCCCTTGCCAACCTGCACCAGGACCCTCTACAAACGCAAGCTGACTGAAGCCACTCCTGGCAGTGCGTCTGCAGAGATCCACAGGCCACCTAGAAGGCGCTAGGGACAGCTCGCGCTGTGCGATTCCAGCACTCCTGGGGCAAGAGTGACAGCAGCTGAGTCTGGCACTCTCTGACTACTCCACACTTCAGAAATTTCTAGGAGTACAGGGAGAGAAGGACATGTATTTGCAACTATAGTCTCTGCAACAATGATATCTTGTGAGGAAATTATTTGGGATAATATCAGCATAAGTGACACACATGGGAGAAGTACATAGAAATCAGGATGGCCTGGGGCCCACTGCACAGGCCCAGGAAACCCCTCTGTGTGTTGTCTGTCATCTATCTGTCTGTCTGTCTCTCCCTTTCCTATACACATACTATGTGGCCATCTCTGTACCTCAGTCTCCTCATCTGTAAAGTAGGGATTTTTTGTGTGTGTCCAACTCAGCCCATGCTGGGGACAGGGCTAGCATGGCATGTGGTGCCAGGGACCGAACCATGGTCCCTGCACTGTGCCTAAGCTTGCCTAAGCAGGCGCTTTAGACCACTGAGCTATTTCGCTATCAAATAGGGATATTTGTAACCTCCCTCATAGGAATGCAAATAATTTAATGTATTTAAAACCCTTAAACATTGCCTGGAAAATAAGATGAGGCAGAAATAGAAGCACACTATGTGACAGTGAAATACTACAGAAGCCAAACCAACCAGTCTTGCATGGCCTTAGTGGGACGGTTCTGAGCAATGAAATAAATAAAACCATGTTAGATCGTAGCTCATGAGTCTTTGCTACCTAAACAAGTGATCTAATAAGCAAATACATGAGGAAGGACAAGCTTCCTCACAGAAATCCAAGTGAGGCAGGGAGGCCCTGCTCCCTCCCGGTGGTGGGGCTTTGCTTCCCTCTCCTTGAAAGTGGGCTGAACTTAGTAACTCACTTCCAGAGAAGCGAGCTCAGAAATGGATGTACAGCAGCTGCACAGTGAAGCACCTGCCTTGCCCCACCCTGCTCCACCCTGACCAACGCTCAGGCCAGCACTCTAGAGCCTTCCTGGTCCCCATCTCGGCCCAAGAAGTTTGCATGTGTAATCTCGAGGATAAGTTACTGGAATCCCATCAAGTTAACTCCAGTGCATCCTCAGTGAGAATAAAGATGGAAAGCATACTCATAGGTACGGGGAGCTGAGGGTCCTAAGGCCAGCCACAAAGACAGCTATCTGGAACAAAGGCCTTTCCGCAAAACCACCCCAGCTTTTATTTATTTGTGAAGAGAGAAGTGGCTTGAGGATGAGTGACAGAATGGCAGGAAGCGCCCTGAGCTGGGCTGAGTAGGAGCCCTGCATTTACCTCTGCCAAATGCAGAGAGGATATGCAGAAAAAGTGATTTGCATTATGCTACTGAGACAGTATCTCATTTTGGGGGGTCTTGTGCTTCAGCTCCGATGTATAATCTTCAAGCCCCAGGAAGGCACAGCCTCTGTCTTGATCCCAGCTGACAGCCTGACAGCATGGAGCATCTTTGTCCTGTCTCAACCCTGCTTATATTAAAGAGCAGCAGGTGGGTTTCTCCAGGGAGACACACCTGCAGTCCTCAAAGACTACCACCAGCGCTTCAGCTAGACAAGTATGCATTGCTTAAAGCCAATTGAAGGGATTAGGAAAAGTCTTAGCCAACTCTGTACATGGCAGTGCAAGGAAAGAGGGTCAGTGCCAGCCCAAGCGGAGCCATTGCTCTTGTTCCAAAGGGAGCTGCTCAGGTGGTCCTCCACACAGCACCTGCAAAATGGTCCTGTTGATATCATATGCCCCATACCTTCCTTGCTTTCAAATGGTTAGTTTGATGTTGCATGGATTTCATCTCATTAAACTAATTTTTTTATTTTCTGAACTAATTTTTTTTTTTTTTTTTTTTTTTTTTTTTTTTTTTTTTTTTTTTTTTTTTTTTTTTTTTTTTTTTTTTTTTTGTCTTTTTGAGGCAGAGTCTCAATATGCAGCTCAGGCTGGCCTTAAGCTCACTTTGTAGCTCAGGCTGGTCTCGAACTTACAACAATCCTCCTGCCTCAGCCTCCCGAGTGTTGGGATTACAGGCCTGCGCCACCACGCCCGGCTTGAACTAATTTTTAAACATTCTGACAGGGTTGTTTTTTCCTGATTCACCTGCTATTGACAAGCAAAAAAGATCCAGACAGATTTGTGGTTTTCCCCATGGAAAAGACTGGAGTTGGCTCAAGCATCATCCAGTGTAAAACAATGTACAGGTCGTCTGCTCCTTAAACTCCCTCCCATCAACTTACTCCTAACTCCTAAGGGGCTTTCGTGTACCAGACAGAGATGAAGGAGGAAAACCCAGAGGCCAGACCTCGGAGTTTACAACTGCCCTTAAATTGCTTCCAGTCCTCTTCTCCAGACTAAGCACTACAAGCCCTGTCCCCTCTTTCTCAAAGGGCTGGTGCTTGAGCACCTCCATCAGTGGTGCTGCGAATGTACACCTGGTTCCCACTCCTGACGGTCCTCAGCTGTCAGACTGCGGGACTGTGAGCTGGGTGAAGCTCTCCGGTAGCTGTGAGACTAATGCCAGGCGATGGAGACACCTCTCATCTCTTGCACGTTTCATTCCTGTTGGCAGAAACAGTAAGAATTAGACTCGCATTTATCTTCCCTCAGCAGTCAACTGAGGCACTGCGTCCTGGTGGCCGCAGCACGAGGCTCGCGTCCTGCCCGCCGGAGTCGCTCACTGCTCTCCTTACGCAAGGTTGGAGGTGGTTGTTTTTGGTTTGGGTTTTGCTTTGAGTCAGGGCCTCACTCTGTAGCACAGGCTGGCCCTGACCTCACTGCAGTCTTCCTGCCTCCACTCCCTAAGGGCTAGGACTGCAGGCCTGCGCCTCCACACCTGGCCGGAGGCTCTCGTGACTGAAGTACAAGCCAAATGGCTAGCATGGCAGACCTGAAGAAAAGTGGAGAGCCACATTTCTCCTCCCAAATGGGCCCAGCTAAATTCTTGGCTTTATATATGGGTTGAGCAACGGGTATTTGCATTGTTATAGATTGAAGATGGTCAATAGCAGCAAGTTTATGTTTTATGTGGTTCAGTCTAACAGAAGAAAATATGAACAACAGTTCATAAGAGCAGCACGTGCTCCATGTGGCAGCTCTTCAGGAGCGGGGCCAGTGCCCGGCTGTCACTCAGTGGCCGCCCACAGCAGGCAGATGGCCACCACGCTGCTTCTACGGCAGAGCTTCCCAGGAGCCCCCGCCCCTCGGAAAGCCCCCTCCTTCCAGCGTCCGCAGGGCTAAGGCCAGCTTTGGCGAGATCAAAGACCCATTCAAGGATTTGCTGAAAACTACAGGCCCTCTTCATAGTTATTTTTTTGAAAATAAAATTGCCACTGAAATTAATAGTATACACTTAACCAATATATAAATCACACTGCTATGGCTTAAATGCCCACTCCAAACTCAAGTTGAAATTCAGTTGTCACCGTGACACAGTGGGATGTAGGATTCTGAGAAAGTGATGAGGGCAGGTGTCCTAACCGGATGAACAAGTACTACCCTGAAATTAGAGTCAGAGCACACTGAAGCACTCCCAAATTGTAGGCCAAGCAGCCACGAGCCACAAAGCTTCAGCCACGTTAACCTGAGAGAACCTAGGACCTCATGTGGACAATCATTCTTTTTCCAGCACCTATTTAAACCCCACTGGTCCAAAACAATCATGTGGTTACTGCCTGAGAGTTAAAATTTTTATCAAAGCAGAATATTAAAACCCTATAGATAGCCGGGCGGGGTGGTGCATGACTGTAATCCCAGCACTCGGGAGGCTGAGGCAGGAGGATTGTTGTGAGTTCGAGACCAGCCTGAGCTACAAAGTGAGTTTAAGGCCAGCCTGAACTGCATAGTGAGACCCTGTCTCAAAAAGACAAAAAAAAAAAAAAAAAAAAAAAACCTACAAATAGCCATGGGGTCCTCTTACCCCCAAGTCCTTTTGTTTCCCAGAAATTTCTTTGTTCTTATCTTTGCTTTCCCATTTCTCTGTAAGAACCATTTGTATTTGCATACTTTCATTACAGCCCATTCTTTTTTAATTTTTTATAACTGTTTTATTTATTTGGTACAGCACAGATTCATAGTGATCCTCCTGTCTCAGCCTCCCCAATGCTGTGATTATAGGTGCGCACCACCACGCCTGGTTTCAGATACCCACATGGTATGTGGTACTTAGGGTTGAACCCAGGTCCTTGCGCTTGCTGGCTAGGTGCTTAGATGGCCAAGCTATCTCCTCAGCCCTTTGTAGCCCATTCTTTCAAGATATGTACCTTACCTTTACAAATTGAAATTCTTAGCATATAACTGAAGCAAGAACCCTCCCCCATTGTAGTTTGTACCGTAAAACTTGCTTAAATCAGTAAAACCACAGAGCACATAGCTGAGTCTGCTTGATGTGTGTTTTCCTCAGTTGTAACTCAATCAGCCCCAATAAAATCTATCCATTTTCTAATCAACTTGTGCCTTAGTTTATCTTAAGGTGGTCCTCTCCCTCCCTCCCCCTTACACACACACACACACACACATGCACACACATACGCATGCACACACACATACATGCACATATGCACACACGCACACACGCATACACTCTGTCATGATATGGCAAGAAGGCTCTTTCCAGATGCAGCCTCCCTTCTTGGGTTTCTCAGTCACCAGAACCATGAGAAATCATCTTTTTCTTTATAAATTACTCAGTCTCTGGTATTCTGTTACAGTGGTAAAACCTGAATTAAGATAGTACAATATTCAGTGCCTTTAACTGTAACTATTTACTGCAAATCAAAAACACAAAATTTAGTTTTGTTAAAAAAAAATCCACAAAATAACCATTACCATAAATTAGAAATTTCCTGTGCTCTGAGCTAGGTCTTCAAACAAGATAAACAGACAACTGTGGAGAACAGCATGGTGGTTCACACCTCCAGGCATTCAGCAACTCCCTCCCGTCTTCTGGATCCACGTAAGAAAAGCCTCCTAAGCTACAGCAGGAGACTATAGAACCTGTCACATGGGGTTTTCTCAACCCAAACAGACATAGATTGGGCCACGACTGCACTGTTCAAGCCCAGGAATCAGAGGTCTCTCCTAGGACCCTGGCACTGAGCTGGGACTGCGGCCTCTCACTAGTGCCAGCCCCATGTGACAGCCTTCAGACCTACAAAGCCTAGAAACTTCATAGACTGGCGAGGAGCAGGGCTGCTTCTGAGGCAGAGGCAAGGGAGAGCGCTCTGCTCCGCTCCACGCTCCACGCTGGGCTCCCCGCTGTCAGGAGGTGGGCGGCTTTCTCCGCCTCGCCCACCCCGCCCCTGGTGCTCTGCCTCACCTCAGGTGCAGTGGTGGCACTGGGTGACCAGGCACTGGAACTTCTGGAGCTGCATCCCAAATAAGCATTTCCCCCTCTAACTAACTTTGAAAAAAAATAGTACTGGAGAGGTGAGAGCCTAGCTCAGCAAGGGGCGCAGAAGCTTTTGGAACTGCTCTACAGGAGTCTAGAGAAGCACAGAGTGCTGGAGGTGGAACCTGATGCGAAGTGGTAGCCAGATCCCAGGAGGCTAGAAGGCTGACAGGCATGTGGACAGAGGACTGTGCAGTAGAAGAAATAAGAGCTGGGTACAAAGGAGACAAGAGAATAGTGACTAAAAACTGTACCTGGCAAGAAGACTGCAACGTCTAGGGTTTGCGACATCCCCCAAGACAGCCCAGGCCAACATTACTTGCTAGACTTGCCCCTCTCCCTTCCTGAACCCATAACTCAAAGGCCATGAAATGGCTCAGTTAAAAAAAATGAACAGAGCCGGGCGTGGTGGCGCATGCCTGTAATCCCAGCACTCGGGAGGCTGAGACAGGAGGATTGTTGTGAGTTCGAGACCAGCCTGAGCTACAAAGTGAGCTCGAGGCCAGCCTGAACTGCATAGTGAGACCCTGTCTCAAAAAGACAAAAAAAAAAAAAAATGAACAGAAGCCTGGTCCGGAGCTAAGGATGGTCCCAAAGTCCACAGTTCTGGGCCAGAGGTACATTCCCTCTCTGCCAGACCTGTCACGGGAAGCTCACAAAGTGGCCCAATTAAGAAAATAAACAAGGGCCAGCCAGATAGCTCAGCTGACTAAAGTGCCTGCTCAGGCAGAGCTCAGCGGCCTGGGTTCCATCCCCAGGCCTGCTATGCAGGCCCCGCCCTCCAGGGGACACTGAGATGGAGATTGAGATTGGGTGTGGTAGCCCACACCTGTAATCCCAGTGCTTGGGAAGTGAAAACAGGAAGGTCACTCTGACCTGGGTAGTGAGACCCTGTAAACCCTGCACCCAAATTTAAAAGAAGGGAAGAAGGCAAGCAAGCAAGCAAGAGCCTGAGTGCATCCAGAGAGCATTTAAATCACCTACTTAAAAAAAAAAAAGGCTGAAAGCTGGCTGTTTCTTCAGAAGTACCAATGGGAGGGCACTTTTGTCCCTGGCTTCTCACCTACCTCAAGGGAAGTATAATGTCCCCAAGTCCCAAGCAGAGACCTGAGCAAGAGAGTGCACCCTGTAGGAAATACTGGCTGCTTTCTGATGCAGCCTGAAAATTACTTTCCTGGGATGAGAGTCCGGCCCTGTCACTGTGGGGTGGCTGGGTTCAAGAAACTTAGGTCCAGCCCAGGAACACTGTGCTCAGGAAAGTCCAGGAGGGCATGAGGCTTCCATTGGGAGTCAAGCTAGGTGCCATGCATGTTACATCCTGGCAAAAAATAACCCTCTGCTCCACACCTTGCTCTGCCCTGAGGCTGTGAGGCAGGGCTTCAGTGCGGGAGCTGACCTGGGCGCTGGGGGACGGGCATAGCACCAGGTTGTGGCACAGGCGTTGCCGGCTGCTTTTAGCCAGATCTACAGTGAAAATCAGGAGCAAAAACTAGAGCTGAAAGAACTGGGGGACATTTGCAGTTTGCCCAGAAAAGGCGTGTGTGTAAAGATGGGGCTGGGGAAGATAAGACTGCTGAAGCAGTCGGTGCCAGGGAAGCCCCTGTTCCACTGAGCCCTCTCCCCAGCCCCTCAGTGCCATGAGATACGAGGAAAATGCTTTGCAGGTGGCAACCAGAGGGACGCCTGCAGGGGCCTGTGTGAAAGCCCTGAAGGTGTGGATGGCATCACTGCTGCAGGACGACTGGCGAGGGAGTCAGAGCCCAGGGCGGGAAGGTGCAGCTCCTGCCAAAGACCCAGCTTGCAGAGCGGGGCTGGGGCACCCAGCTCTCCCAAGGAGCAGAGGAGCTGAGGAGAAGCCGAGGGAAGTGCTTCCCCAGTCAGCCACCTAGGAACTCAGAGGCTGGTGGGCATCCTTTAAGGGAGTATGGCTTCTCCTGCAGCTGAAGACAGACCCAGGCATCGCCCACGTGATGCTGGGTTTTCAAGATGCAGATTGGAAGTCGTAGGTCCTAGAATCCTCCACTCAGACTTGAGAGAAAGACTTCAGAGGCCTGCAATGTGAGACAGGGTCAGGGCCCCTGATGACGGGTTTGGAAGTGAGGCTCAAGCCCAGGCAGAGACCCCAGGAGGTTGGAGTTGCTAGGACACAGAAAGTCCAAGAGAGAAACCAGGTGAGCTGCAAGATGGAGGGGTGCAGCTGCTTGCGCCCCGTGGAGCTCAGATCCCGCCCAGACCCCCATGCTGGAGATGGACCTGCAGGATTTAATAATATCTGCCCTGCTAGGTTCTGGCCTTGCTTTAACCTCCCTCTTTTCTGTCCCCCTGTTCCTTCCCTTGGGAAAGGTAATGTTTTCCCTATGTCATTGTATATTGAAAACATGAATTTTGTTTTTTACTTCACATCCACTCAGAGCTAAAAGCTTTCCTAAGTATCAGAGCATACTTTGGACACAAACTTCGGAGCAATGCTGGAACAGTTAGACTCTGAGGACTCAGGCTCAGATTACACATAGATTGTATGACGTTTAGGGGGTCAGCGCAAACCTTATGGTTTGAGCTAAATGTGCCCCCAAAACGTCCAACGTTCCAAGATGAGACTTTGGGGGAAGTGGATCATGTGGACACAGCTTTGTCAAGCGGCTCAGTCCACAGTGCACTCCTATTTGAATGACCAGTTAGAAGGGAGGGCCGCACTGGACCGTGCCTTGGCTCTGCTCCTTCCAGCCTGGCCCCTGGAGCTTTCTCTGCCACACCCTTCCACCATGCTGTTGTCTGACTTAGAGCTAGCTGACTGCGACTGAAACCTCCGAACAACGAACGAAAATGAATGTCCTTCTTTAAGTTGTACATATCCGGTAGTTCAGCCGCAGCAACAAAAATCTGGCTAATACAGCATGCGAAAAGCACTAGTTTGTGAGCCAGGTGCGGTGCTGGGTGCACATCTATGATCCCAGCACCTGGAAGGCTGAGGCAGGAGGATTCCCACAAGCTTGAGGCCAGGCTGGATGAAAGAGTAAGTTCAAGGCCAGTCTGAGATACACAGCAAGACCCGCATCTCAAAACCAATAAACAAAAAACAACAGCAACACTAGCTTGTGCTAATATTAATCTGGCATGTGTGGCTATCAACCCTATTCTCAGCTCTCAGATCTGTTACTCTGAAAGAATTCGATAAAATAAGCACAAGGAAACAAAGTCTTCCCTACATCCTTGTCAGGCTGATACTTAACTGAGAGATTTCATTTCAGGAAACAAAGGTTACTTTATTTTAAATGGCCCAGATGTGCCTAGCGATCTCCTAGCTTAGCCAACCCTCGCTCCTTGCCTAATTGGAATGCGTCACTCCTGAGCCGAAGACTGCTAGATTCCAGTGCCCGCGAATAGAAAGGGATCCCAACCACTTCGGCAGCACTCAGGGCTCCCTGAGTACTGGCCCAGGGCCACGCCACACTCCCAAGCCCACGGCTGCTGAACATCCTTTAGGTTAAGCATGAAATGTTTACGACTGACCATTTTCCATCCAACAGGAACTGGGTTCCAGCCACAGTATCACATTAAAATCCTATTTCTGGGAAAATCTCTTCCTGTAATTTTTTTTTCTCCAAGATGCCCACTATAGCTACCATATTCATAAAGCACCTCACTTAGAGTTTAAGTGTCAGATTGCATGGTCCTCTGACACCAGCCTAGCCAAACACAAGAAATTATAAGATGTATTTGTTCAAACTTGTATTTAAAATCAGTGTGTTGGCTGTGTGTGGTGTGTGCCTGTGATCCCAGCGTTCAGGGTGCTGCCCACAGGGTCACCATGAGTAGCAGGCCAGTGCGGGCAACACAGTGAGCTCAAGGCCAGCGTGAGCTACATAGTAAGACCCTGTCTCAAAAAGTTTAAAAAATGAATGAAAAAGTACATTTGACCAATGAGCATATTTTTAAACCTCAGCCTTGTAGTGGTTGATACATTGTGTCAACTTGGCGGGATGAATCTGGCAGCAGTTCTGCTCGGCAGGGCCCCCCGGAACACAATTGGTTCTGCCCCAGAGTGACCCAGCACAAAGGGACCATATAAAGGGGTTGAGGAAGTGGGAGGGCTCTGTCTCCCTCACTTCGTTGGAGGACCTGTAGTCTTCGCGTCCAGCGGTTCAGCGCACAGACTCTTTGGTCTTTGGGTTGGATCGTTCGCTTGGATCGCAGACTTTTCAGTCTTCCCCTCATAGACCCATTAGCTGACAAATAGAGACTTGCACAGAGCACAGACCTTGGGGGTGAATTCTTCAGTCTGGGGTGTGCAGACGCCCTCTACACGCTCCCTCATCTGAGTCTGCGGCTGACTGTTGTAAGCCGGTCTTGTAATTCCTGATTATTCCTGATGATTATTACTACTGCCAAAGTCTTTTAAAGACCACAGGCCTTCTGACCCAGCAGCTACAAGAATCTGTCATAAGAGCTCTTATGAACACAAGCAACAGGTTAAACTATAAAAGCGCTCTTTATACAGTGTAGTAAAGGTCAGGAATTCAACTCAGTATCCGACAACAGAGAATTGTTTGGCTGTTTTATGGTACAATGAAATGCCACATAGCCATTAGAGAACTATTAAGGATGAACCTTGGCTTGGCAGTATGTGTGTGCTACAGCTCAAATGCAGAAACCAGGGCCCAGGAAATGAAGCACAGGAATATCATGAATACCGAAGGTGGGTGAGCACGATCGTGCAGCTTTGAGATGGAATTATGGCTGCTTTTGATCTAATTTTAGCTTATTGGATTACATGAATTTTCTGAAATAAATATAAATGTCTATGTCATAAAAATTATTAAAAACAAAATGCATTAGGATGCAGCTCACAAGCCCTGGCAGATCTCAGTAGGCCACAGAACTGCACAGCCACTGAAATCTGACCACAATTAAACACATTCCACAATCCTCTTAGGTCAGGGCTGACGACATTATCCAGGACAGTCATCTGCAGAGGCAGCTCTGCCCCTATAGCGAGGCCAATCCCTGGGTATAATCTCAGCTTCTGGGGTCGCATTGAAGGGTAAACCTTTCCAAGCTCACTGAAACCTCCTGCTTGGTAATCCATTCAGCTAAGTCCTTGAAAGCCGTGCTCTAAAAGCTCAATAATGCTCATCCTTATACATCTAAAAACATCTACAAAATTGGGTGGAAAAATAATACTTTATGCTTTCAGAGTTGAATTGAAATACAGACTCGCCTGCAAACTGCAACATTGCACCATCCTTTGACAGTGGGCTCAGCACATCCCTAAGCTACAGGACGAGGGGCCGAGTACCCTCAGGAACACCCTGAGCCTGAACACCACACAGCCTGCCTGCTAGCAATGCCACCTTGAGCAAGCTACGTGACTTCTCTCAGCCACAGTTTTTTCATCTGCAAAATAGGAAGATAATAGTTACCTCCTAGGTGATACTGAGAAGTTAGAAGAAGATATGCAAACACCTCCTCATGTAATGCCTAACATGGAACAGACCTCTGGGGATTTGTTCTACCACACGCTGAGCTTAGGACAAGCAAGCTCTGTGACTTTCATCTGGGACAATTCAGAGCTCAGCCCAGAGGCATCGTTGAGTGTTTTCTAAATAAATTATTGTTGGGCGGGGTTGCTAAGGGAGGAGGAGTGGGGTGTGGAGAACTGAAAGTTTTTGGCTGTTGATAAGTTCCCAATTGTTTGGAACTCACTCTGAAAAATAACGTAAAGGTATCCATTTTGCAGAGCCAGATTACTAACAATGAAGGAAAATTAGAAATAATCCACACATCCAAAAAGGGCGAATGGTTAAGTAACTGTGGCATTTAATGTTACAAAATATTATACAGTTGTAAAATACGATTTTGGAATCTGTGCAGTGACAAGGCAAGCTAACAGAACGTAGAGACGCAAGAGGAATGCTGACTGTGGATGGGCAGTGACCTGCTGCTCCTAAAACGCGCCGAGCCCAGCGGGGAGTAGCGGGACCAGCCGGAAGTGAAAGGGTGAGAGCAGCAGCCTTGGGGAGTGCAGCGGCTGGCTGTTCGCTCCCTGCTGCCATGCTACTGTGTCACAATAAATAAAATTCATCAGAGTGACGGGCAGTGCAAGCAGGTGGGCAACTAGGCTGACTTAGGCCAGCACCCCTGCGCTGCGCCACGCCGCACAGAACCGGGCTCAGGGCTGCGCCTTTGCACAGGTGCCTGGACCGAGGTGTTGCAAGGCTTAGGCGCCGGCAGAGAGGGCGGAAGAGGCGCCCCTGGCGGGAAGGCTCGCCCCTCACGGCCCTCGCCCTCGGCTTCCTTCCCTGCCGCCTGCCGCTCACCGAGGACGGCTCCCCGCTGAGGGCGCTCTGTCACGACCCCTGAGCCAAGGACCAGCCGACTGCAGGCTGAAACACCAAGGAACCGAGTCAAAATAACCCTTTCCTTGTCTGCCTTGTGGGTGCTGGGTATTCTGCGCCAGCAATGAGAAAAAGAACTAGGATGTAACCGCGCTTAAGTTGCCTGAGACAGTTCGCATGCGCCGCTTTGCATGAGGGCGCCACAGCCCGGTGACGCCGCGCCAGGCTCCTCTTACTTCATAATGCAAGAGAAGCAGGCGACCTTCCCCCCACTGGCCGGTTTAAGGGTTTGAAATCTGTCCTGATTGGCTAGTGTAAGTTGCTGGGCAGGGTTGCTAAGGGAGGGAGAGTGGGGCGTGGAGAGCTGAAAGATTTTGGCTGTTGATAAGTTATCTCTGGGGGTCAGCTGTGCTTCTGGAATCTAAGCTGAGTAGACATTTCCCGGAACTCTGGTGTAAAGGGAGTAGGGAGGGTGGCCTAGGCTGGACTAGTTCAAGGTGGAGACGCTGTCTTGCTCAGACTTTGATGGAAAACACCTTGTTTCTTACAGAAGTGAGCTTCCGGCCACCGACATGCAGGCCTGGGTCCCCCTGTCCAGTGCTTTGCCTGGGACTTTTGCTGCCCTCCCTTCTCACCCTGAAGGAAGATGGTCACAGGGAGAGGTGGTCTTTCCAGGTCTTCAGTGGTTTGAACAAAGAGCTGAACAAGACACAGAACAGGCATTAAGGGCACACACTGAAGCTGGAAAAGACGTACACGCTATAGGCTGCGAGTGGGCCTGGGCCGCAGAAAGGCTCCCAGCAGTCACAAGAAATAGAGGCTTTGGTATCCAAAATACATGGGTCGGCCTCGACTTCATTCACTAAGAGTTGGGATACTTGTCCTATCCAAACCTCAGGTGGACTCAGGCCTGAGCAAATCAAGGACTCAAAAGTGCCTGTGGACTGGTCGTGCACAAATGGAAATGAAGCATTGAGAATAGCAGCTCTTGATTGATCCTGAAAACTGCATCAGATTCAAATAAAAGATTGAGGGGCTGTCGAGATGACTCAGTAGAATAAGCGCTTCCCTGGCAAGTGCAAGGGCCCAAGTTCAATCCCTGGTTCCGCAAAAAAAAAAAAAAAAGCTTGAGTATAGCATTTTCCTGACTGAGCCACACAGCGCAGGAGCCCGAGTCTGGCACCCCGAGTCCCTTGTTCTGTATGTCTTGTCTTTTTTTAGGAAGCACTCAGCCCATCCACTGGGGCTTCATGTTCCGCCCAGGAGGTTGTCCAGTTTGCCCCAGCCTCACATGCTCCCCCGCCTCAGCACTAGAGCTCTGGTGACCTCCAAGGAGCCTGAAGAACCCAGTATTCTGTGGATTTAAATGTTTTCGGAGTCTTCCAGGCGTGTCCCTTACTTATCTGTTCCCAGGCAGTCAGCGTTCTCTGAAGTCCTCACTGCCAAGTGACACCTGTGTGTGGTTCCCACGCTGCTGCCTCCCCAAGCCTGTGAAGCTCATCCACACACAGTCCCAGCCCATGAACTTCAGAGGGTTTTTGGGACCTGCTGCCACTTTCCCTCGGAAAAACAGAAGTTAAAGCCATTGAAAAGGCAGAGTCAAACCTGAAGCCTAGGTTCTGAAATCCAAATTGCAGCTTCTGCTCAATGTAACTGACGAGCCAGGAATTAAGACAGTGGGTGCAGGACACTGTCTTAAGGATCTGAGATAGAAAGAAAGAGAAGGGAAACTGAGAACAGAGAGGGTCCCAAGAGGAAATGCAGGGTGGCCCTCAGAGCCTGGCCTCACCCGACTCTTCATTCTCGGGAGTTCAGAGCGCTGGACGCCGAAGACACAGCCTGCAGAGAGCACAGAGAGCCCACGGGGTTTTTGCAGAGGCCTCCGGAGCACACCTTGTTAAAACCTCGGACTTTTGCTTTCACATTTAACAACCAAGCAACACATTCTGTCCCATTGATACAGGGAGAAAAACTGATCTCGGGTGGGTGACCTCTAAACAATATAGGGAACCTCTAAATGACATAGGGAAAAACGATCTCTGGACCTGACCTGGGTGAGTTCATGTTCTCTAAAACCAAAGAATGAATTTTAGGAACAAACGGAGGCTATGAGCAGAATAGATTTATTGAGGGAAAGAAAGCTTCCATCCGAAAGAGGGACAGGAGGGGGGCCCGAGTGGGTAGCTCCCCAGGAAGCTGTCTCTTCCAGGGACTTTTATAGAGTAAAGCCATGTGGTGAGGCGGGTCTAAGGTGGTGGTGAAGACATGGGAACTCGCTTAGGTGGGCAAGAGGTGGGACAAAACCATGGTCAACCAATGGGATTACAAGCACCATTGCTCAGGTAAAATTGATTAAATCCAGTACCAAATGGGGAAACAAGTCACGAGTCACATAGCAAGTGGGTATGATAATGGGACAGGGTCTCTTCCTGTTGGGGGTTGGGCTAGTGACTCAATAGGGCTCTTTCAAAGTGATTGATACCTATTTAAAATATCAATCCTTGATGCCCATCCCTAGGGAAGTATGTAGCTGTGTTTCCTCTTTTTGTCTTGGTCTTGAGGTGTGGCCCATAGGGAGTGTCTGTCTCTTTGAAGTTGCAAAGTCACCTTGTCTGCCATCTTGTCTCCTTGAGGGCCTGGCCCTGTCTGACTGCCTAGAATATTTCTATCTAACTCCGCTGCCTACAACACCATCAGTCCCCTCATTGTCCCTTTGTTCAAAGGAGTGTAAGGCCCGAGCCAAACAGACTCCATCTTAAAAGGTCAACAAAATGTTTTTAAAATTACTACGTCTGCAGATGGAGAAAAGTCCCTGCTTGCCTCCCAGCTGCGGATGTCCTGGGGATGAGTCCCTACAGGCCTCCCAGCAGCAGGTGTCCTAGATAGCTCAGCCGAAACAGCCAGTTCCCGGAACGCCAGGACCCTTCCGAGAATTACTGTCCCCGATCCCTGCACCATCCAATTATTGTAAAGGACAATATAAACTGTCCTATCCTTTCAAATGTCAGCCCAGCTAACACACGCGATTGGCTTCTGTATACCTATAATCCCGAGTGATCTAAGGCTCGGGGTTGCCACGACCCAGTTGCCTGGTGACCCTATGCTGGCACAGCTTCTAAAATAAAATCCCCTTGCTTTTGCATGAGAGGACGTCTCTTGGAGTCTTTCTTCATGCGGTGGGCTTCTCAGACCTAACAGGAGGAAATTAAACTCTAGAAAGGAGGACAAGCTCTGGTCTGGGCCTACCCATGTTTTCCATTTGGGCTTAGAAGTGTCATTAAAATGCACTTCCAGCCCCTGCAGGGCCATTTTCATTTGACAGCAAGTTAATTGACTTCCCTGCCTGGTGATAGCTATTTATTTTCCTCTGTGAAGGAGTATTACCCTCGATTTCCGGCCTCTGCCTCTCTCACAGTTACAGAAAGGTTTGATGAACCCTAAGCAGACAGGGAAAGGCATCTAAGACAGAACGCAGAAGCTGAAACATGTTTGAAGCAGGTCCAGCAGCTCTCTGGGATCCAAGGGAAGGGGCTGCCTTTCCTTCCACACCCAGTTGGCATAAACAAGCCTTCACCGTCCAGAGAGGAAAGCGCCCTATCCCATTGTCCATCCTGAGGGGTTTCTGCCCCTGTAAGTATCTGCCCAATGATGGAGGCAGCAACCCAGCACGGCTGGGGCCAAGTGAGCCCACACGGTCCACTTCCTCCTCCTTCCTTGCTTCTGGGATATGATCTCTTTCTTTTTTGCGGGAGCCCAGCCTTCCCAATCAGCACCTGCTGCAACACTGCACCCAAGCTCCAGGGCCAGACCCAGCCCCATAAATGCTCTGCTGGCCCCTTCCCTCCCGAGAGGCTTGCAGTCTCATCTGCGTCCTGTGTCCCTCCCGTACTAAACTGCAAAGGGTTTCTTTGCTTTCCTCCTGCTTCTCTTCTGAACCATTCCAGTCCAGAGCTATGCAAATCTCTGCCCAGAGAAAGCGTCCTTTTGATACAAGGAGAAAAACTGATCTCAGGTGGGTAATTCCTGAGATCCCTCCAAATGACAGAGGGAAAAACAATCTCTGGACCTGACCTGCATGAGTTCGTGTTCTCTAAAACCGAAGAATGAATTTTAGGAACAAACGGAGGTTATGGGCAGAATAGATTTCTTGAGGGAAAGAAAGCTCCCATCCAAGAGCGGGACAGGAGGGGGACCGGAGCAGGTAGTTCCCCCGGAAGCTGTCTCTTCCAGGGACTTTCATAGAATAAAACCATGTGGTGAGGCGAGTCTAAGGTGGTGAACACATGGGAACTTGCTTAGGTGGACAAGAGGTGGGACAAAACTATGGTCAACAATGGGGTTACAAGCACCATTGCTCAGGTAAAATTGATTAAGTTCAGGAACAAATAGGGAAGTGAGTCACGTAGCAAGCGGGCATGAATACAGAACAGGACTTTATGGGGTAGCCATCCAGTAGTAGTCAGATTAATGATCCCTCTGGCTCCCTCAGGGTGATGGTCAGTCTCGGATGCCAATCTTTATGGAGGTCGGCATTTGTTTGATCTTTGGTCTTTAGGTCTGGCCCTCAGCAGGAGCATCTGCCCTCCCAGAGCTGCACGATCTCTTGTCTCCTGTATTATCTCTTTTGAGGGCCTGGCCCTGCCTGACTGCCTAAAAATATTTCTCTCTAACTCTGCTGTCTACAACACTTTCATTTTATGAGACAACACATCTGACACTCTTGGTCACCCCTGGCCCAGAGGACTGGGCCTTGTACCCTGTCTTTGCATTTTCAACACTTTCACAAAAGAGATTTACTGTCCTAACAAAAGGATCAGCCTCCTAGAATAAGCAGTACACACTGCAGACAGCTTTGGAACGATCCATTCCCCCCGTTTTTTTTTTGGTGGACCAGGGATCAAACTCAGCCCCTTGTGCTCGCCAAGGAAGCACTTAATTCCACTGAGCCATCTCCCAGGTCCCATTTTCCCTTTTTTTTTTTACTAAAACTATGTACAGAACTAGAAATTGAAAACTACATTTGAAATAGAAGCAAGTTTGGAAGGCTCCAAGGCTATCTCCAAAAGATGGTCCTTCGCCTCAGGTGACAGAGGCTGAGGGACAAGGGGGCAGGGACTGAGGCACTGCGCTTTGCTGTGTCCTTCAATACTGTTTGAATTGTGGCAGAATAAAATCATTGGATTAAAAAGTACATTACTTACATTTTTCTCTTGTAGGCAGCTAAGTTAGCTAAAAATATTATAGACAGACAGGGCCAGGCTCTCAAAAGAGATAATATAGGAGACAAGATGTCTTACAACTCTGGAGGGAGAGAGGCTCCTGCTGTGAACCAGACCTAAAGGCTGAACAAATGCTAAAAGAGTAGCACCTGGGATTGATATTCTAAACAGATACCAATGCCTGGAAAGACCCAAGTGAGTCACTAGCCCAACCCCCAATGGGAAGAAATCCAGTCCCATATTCATGCCTGCTTGCTGTGTGACTCACTTCCCCATTTGGTCCTGGGCCTAAAAACTTTACCTGAGCCATGGTGCTTGCCATCCCATTGGTTGACCATAGTTGTGTCCCATCCCACATTCACCTAAGCATTCACCCTTCCTCTCTACCTTAGTCCCACATGGCTTTACTCTATAAAAGTCCCTGCAAGAGACAGCTTCCCCGGGTACCCCACTCGGGTCCTCCTTCTGTCCTTTTCAACAGAAGCTTTTCTTTCCAATAAAGTTTTACCCTCAACCTCCATTTGTTCCTGAAATTCATTCTTCAGTTTTAGAGAACACGGACTCATCCAGGTCAGGGCAGGAGTTTTACTTCCCTGTATCACTCTCTTCTAAGAAGATTGGACCAAGGAATTGCACTACTGGGGAAAAGGGTCCTAGCAGGAGAATGGGACCAAGCAAGGGTGCTTAGAGGTGATGAAGAAAAGGTGCAGAAAGAGTTTTCTGAGAATGCTGGGGGGCAGGAGAGCCCTCCAGATGTGATTTTGTTGTAGGCAGCTGAATTAGATAGAAATATTATAGGTAGTCAGACAGAGCCAGACCCTCAAAGGAGATAACAAAGAAGACAAGATGCCTTACAATTGTAAAAGGGACAGATGCCCCTGCTGTGGGCCAGACCTACGGACCAAAGATTGAACAAATGCTGACCTCCCCAAAGATAAGCATCCAGGATTGATCATCACCTCGAGGAAGCCAGGAAGAGTCACTAATCCAACTGCTACCAGCGAGCTCCTGAACTGAGTCCTGCTCTATATTCATGCCTGCTTGCTATGTGACTCACTTTCCCATCTGGTCCCGGACTTAATCAGTTTTACTTGAGCAATGGTGCTTGTAAATCTCATAGTTTTGCCCCACCTCATGCCCATCTAAGTGAGTTCCCATGTTCTTCACCTTAGCCCCGCATGAATTTACTCTATAAAAGTCTCCAGTTTCCCAAGGACCACCCACTCTTGGTCCCCCCTTCCTGTCCCTCTCTTGGACAGGAGCTTTCTTTCCCCCTGCTCATAACCTCCATTTATTCCTAAAATTCGTTCTTCAGCTTTAGTGAACACGAACTCTTCCCAGGTACCTTTCAGGTCAGGAGTTTCATATTTTCCCCTGTATAAATTTGGGGACCATGAAGCCAGGTGTTGTGCTTCATCATGTCCTCCCCTGGACCCTCAAGAGATCAGATTCTTTTTCAAGTGTAGGTTCACCACAGGGCATGGGGCACATGCCTGTAATTCCAGCATTGTAGCAGGAAAGTTGTAAGTTCAAGCCCAGCCTGGGCACCTTGATGACTTAATGTATAGGGGACTGAAACTCCCAACCTGAAAGACACCTGGGATGAGTTTCTGTTCTCTAAAACCAAAGAATGAATTTTAGGAACAATGAAGGTTAAGAGCATAATATATCTATTGAGGGGAAGAAAGCTTTTGTCTGAGAGAGGACAGAAGGGGTCCTGAGTGACTGCCAGAGAACCTGCATTTCTCTGGATTGACAAACAGCAAAGCCACCAGGTGAGTTGGGTCTAAGGTGGGAAACATGGGAACTTGCAAAGTGGACTCGAGGTAGAGCAGAACTGTGCTCCACTGGTAAGGCTACGAGTGTAATTGCTCAGGTAAAGTTGATTAAATCGGGATCAGATAAGGAAGCCAGTCACATAGCAAGCAGACATAAATACAGGACAAGGGCTGTTCCCATAGGGAGCTGGGTTTGTGACTCTTCCTGGCTTTTTCAGGGCGATAGGCACCTATGTAGAATACGAGTCCCTGATGGCCATCCCTTGGGAGGCATGCAGGTGCACTTGTTTAATCTTTTGTCTTGAGGTCTGGCCCATGGGGGAGCGCCTGTCTCCCACAGTTGCCAGATGTCACGTCTTCCTTATTGGGTCCTTTGGGGGCCCAGCCCTGCCTGACTGCCTGTACTATTTCTGTCTAACTCAGTTTCCTACAATGTTAGGAAGACCCTGTCTCAAAACAAAAAAACCCAAGCAGGCCAGAAGTGTAGCTCGCTGTGAAGGCTGTCGGTTAGAAGGCCGGCACAAAGAGGGGGAAAGGACGGATAAGCTCAGGTTAGACGTGCTCATGCCCCAGCGCTCGCCCGGTGGGTGCCTAGGGGATCTCACTGGCTGATGGGCCCATCCCCAGCAGCCAGCCGGGCGCTCCACAGCGCAGCCGCGGCGCGGGGGCAGCGGCTGAGCCAGCAACCTCATCTGTGGGGTGGCTTTGCTTGTCCAGCGCCGCTGCACTGTGCAGCTCCTAGGACAAAGCAGGCACAGGCCGCGTGGCTAGAAGCGCAGCTGAGTCAGCCCTGTCACAGCCCGCTGCCCGCCCTCTGCACACTCAAAGGCAGACATTTTGCTGAGATTGGAACGCGCTGCCTTGCCGGCCAGGAGGCTTCATGCCGTCACTGGTGTTCTCCTCACCTAAGCCCACTTGTCTCTCACTGCAGAAACCATGCCCCTTGCCCTGGTCCCCAAACCCTGTGACTCTCGGGAGTGGTGTGGACTGCAGGATTCATTTTTTTTTTTTTTTTTTTTTTTTGTCTTTTTGAGACAGGGTCTCATTATGCAGTGCAGGCTGGCCTTAAGCTCACTTTGTAGCTCAGGCTGGTCTCGAACTCACAACAATCCTCCTGTCTCAGCCCCCTGAGTGCTGGGATTACAGGCATGCGCCACCACGCCCGGCGGCAGGATTCATTTTTACTGGATTAAGAGACGAGTCTCTTTGTAGGCTTAGTGCACGACCTATAAATGTAAGTAGTACAGTTAGGAGCAAAGGAGCTGGGCCCCCTCCCTTAGCTCAGCTGCAAGTGCCACCTCCTGACTATCCAGGCGGAGCTCCAGAGGCCCACGGTTGCTGACACCAGAGGGAGTCAGAGGGAGGCTCCGTGCAGCAGTGGCGTCTGACCCTGAGGAGATGGAAGCCAGAGTCCCCGGGCCTCTTTGTTCCCTTTCAAGCTTGAGTCCTCTTTCCTCCACTCTGTTCCCTTCCCCCTCCCTGCTGCTCCTCCCATCCCATAACCTCTACAAGTGTAGCTGCTCGCTGCGGACTACACCGCATACACTTGGCAGTTCTCTCCCTGTCCTACACGAGAACCTGGACTGGTTTGGGTCACTCCATGAGCAGAAGGATGCGCAAGGTAGGCTCACAGTGGCTGCCTGCAGAGCAGAAGCAAGTCTGCACGCTGGAGAAGGGCGTCTGCACGCTGGAGAAGGGCGTCTGCACGCTGGAGAAGGGCGTCTGCACGCTGGAGAAGGGCGTCTGCACGCTGGAGAAGGGCGTCTGCACGCTGGAGATGCGGAGGATCCAGCCCAAGGCCCAGCCCAGACCTCACTTGGGATCCTATGCAGGTCCACATTACTATAGACAACCAAGTGAGGTAGAGATGTCATAGGCAGTGGGAGGGGTCGGCCCTCAAGGGAGTCCGTGGAGAGGATGAGGGGCCACAGCGGAGGCTGGAGGCGCCTCTGAAGCACTTCTTAGTTACTTTTCTCCTGTTGCTGAGACAAAATACCTGCGTTCAAGGGGTAAAGGTTAACTTAGCCCAGAGTCTGTAGAGATTTCAGTCCGTAATTTTCTGGCACCAAGGCAGAATAGCACATAGCAGAGGGGCAGAGACAGCAGGAGCCACAAGGGAGAGCAGAGAGGGAAGTCTGTTTCCATCCCTGTATGCGGGCTCCCGGCCCTGGTGCAGCTGTCAAACTCACACTCTTAATCCCAGCATTGGACCATGAATCAACCACAGACTCTAGATTTAACCACCTCCAAAAAATTCCTGTGTCTGCATGAGACTTTAGGGGACATCTAGACACAAACTGTAACAAGGATGAAAGTCACAATGGTCAGATTTACCTACTTTCTTAAGGAGTAAGTGGAAATTTGAGATTATGTTTACAGCCCTTTTGAGATTTTCCACAAAACAGATCATTATTTTGAGGGCAGTGGGCCATCCCCACCCACCCACTCAGCCTGAAAACTAAGACCGCAGGTTGTCAACCAAGGCCAATGACACCATCCACATGCCCTTGATAGTTGGTCAATCTTAGCTAAGCGGCTATACTCGGGATTTTAGTGGTTGATTACATTTGGCCCATATCGTACCCTATAAAATTCTCAGGTAAGTGGGCTCGGTGACATTTTGGGATACCCTCCTGTCTTTCAGGAACTATCTCTCCCAATAAATTTTCCTGCTCTGAACCTCCTTGTTCCTTAGAATTCATTCTTTGGTTTCTAAGAACATGAACGAAGCGCATCTCCACTGGAAGGCTGAAGGCTCTTCGCTTCAAGACTGAAGATTCTGTGCCGGAAGCAGGAGACAGCACCCAGCGCAGGACGAAGCCTGCAGCAGAAGCAGAGCACACCTTTGCTCTCCATTTTCCTTACGCCCGTCCAGGAGGCAAGCCCACTGGTTGCTGCCACACTCGCGTGCAGAGCGGGTCTTCTGTCTTCTGTGGATTCCTTCAGCCATACCCAGAACCATGCTTATTCAACTCAGTGGGCATTTCTTACTCAAGGTGCTGCAACCAGTTATCCCTCAGACTCGGCCTATTATAATTTACCTGGTAGAAGGTGCTCCGTGTGCAGCGGGGGTCCCCCGGGGAGCAGACCCACTGCCTCTGACTGTTCATGTGGGTGACCAAGCTCTTCTGAGACGAGCTAAGCACACTGTGGAGTCGGCGTGAGAGCAGATATTAAGCACAGCGGAGACACTGCCCTAATGCCTGAGACCCAACAAGATTTTTCATGCATCCCGTATGAACTTAATGCGTTTGCTCCTTGCACTGAGCTTGCTTTGCTTTCCAAGGCAGGGCTCCCACAGTGCTCCAGCCCTAAATCCACTACATCTGTGAACAAAGAATCCATCCAAAAAGTACCTATGTAAGTCCCCACAATGCCCAGTGGCATTAAATATGCCCGGTGCGTGATGAGCCTGCCAACATCTTAGTAGGTACTTTCAACAATGTAATGTCAGACTTATAAAGGAAACCAGGATTCTTCCATCCGAGTCTGGCAAAACACTGGAGCTTAATGGCCTTCCATGTGACCTTCTGAGAAACAGTCAAGATAAACAGCCAAGATAGCCTGTACATAGTAAGCATGGTTGCATCTCAACTCTGAGCAAATGAAAGAGGAGTTGCATTTAATGGTGTGGGAAGCACTTTCTAGTGCCTCTCTTGAAGCTGTCAAAACAACTGTTAATTTCCCCTGCCACCCTCCACCACTGCTGGCATCCCTTCTGCTCTTTGTTGTCAGCTCTTTGCATGACTTGGGCAGCAGCTTCCAGGTGGGAACTGTCCAGAGCTGGCCAGGGTGCTCCTGCGCCTGTTGGGAGGCCGCCTCCAAAACAGCAAGCCCTTTTTATGTGGCGGGAGCACAGGAAACACAAACTCTTCTGGCATCTTCCTACTGTTCCCAGAGCTGAAAGCTACTACATTTACTTCTTTTAGAGACAGCCCCTTAGGCTCAGAGCTACAATTTCTGGCGCTTCATCCTCACAAAAGAACTGCCCTACTTAAAGCTCTAGAGCCAGACGACCTTAGCCGGATTATCCCCACAAGTCAGCAACGGTCCCCAGGTACAGTAAATATCCTCTCAAAATTAGGCAGACGCAGCCCGCATTGAAAAGCAATTGTGGAGCAGCCCATGCCAACTGGATCTCTGCACCAGCACGCAGAATCCTGATGAAGGGAGGGAGAAGAGACGAGGCGCAGAGAGGGAGGGCACTTGCTTGCTATCTTCAACTGTTTACAGAACTCTTTCTTTCATACCTGCTGCTTTGTACCTGCAGCAGGCCCTGTGGCCATCCCAGCTCTCTCTGACCACACTGAGTACAGTCAGTTTCAATTAAATGATTAGACTTTTTACTGGCTTCCCTGACACGTGCAATCTAAAGGGAGGGGCTTTATCTCGGCTCCTGGTTTCAGTGAATGCAGTCTGGGATAGGCTGGCTCCAGGGCAGAGACAGTTCAGCACAGGCAGGCAGGAAACAGAAGGGAGGAGCTGGTGCAAGAGCACACCTCCAGCCGGGCCTCCAGGGCCCCACAGATGGATCTGCCAGTGAGGAGAGCGCCCCATGGGCCCATGAGACTCTGGGGGGACATCGGATAGCTAAACTGTAACAGTAAATTAATGAATATTGCTTCTCCCTGGTCTAAGTTGCCACAGCTGATGCCATTGACTCCTCCCAAGGAGCCAGGCGTGGAAAGGAGTACTGACTTGCAGCCTTTCTTTCTTTTTCCTTTTTTCTTGGTGGAACCTGGGATTGAACTCAGACCATTGTGCTTGCCAGGGAAGCACTTATTCCACTGAGCCATCTCCCTGGCCCTACAGCTTTTCCTTAAATTAGGCTGAGCACTTGCGCTCCCTCTGATCAAGAGGATAAGAAGCTGCTGGTCCCCACGCTGTGACCCGACTTCTCTTCCCACAGAATGTTAGTGCTCCGAGTAGGGACGTTGCCATCCGGCTGCGACTGCCATGTTAGCTCCTCCGCAGATGGTCTGGCCACATGACTAAGTCTTGGTCATGAGACGCGAGAAACATTTTTGTGTGTTCAGGGAATCTTGTTCTTTACGGAGGCAACCCTTTCTCATGCCCCCAGTCCCCCTGCACGGACACAGGCGTGCTGCCCACAGCTTGGCAGCCCCTGCCAGCCATGGCACGAAGTGACAAGCCTTTAGAAGGACAGAAGTAGCGCTAGGAAACTTTTTTTTCTGAGCTTGCTTTTTAGAAAATAAAATCTAAAGGGTTGAAGACATCATTATCATGGCTAATGTAATCCTATTTGATGGAAGAAACTAGTGAGAGTACACTTTCTGGGCGGATTTATTCATCTTAGGGATGAAAGCATTTTAAATCACTTTCATAAAATTCTCTAAGGCAGTATAAATATAAAAAGGTCTGGCTATGATTTATGTATCAGTGGGCAGCAGCGGCTGGAGAGAGGGAGCTGGTGGGGCCTGTGGCCGTGAGGGGTCGCCCGGCCCAGCCCGCAAGGGGAGCTGTCACTCCACCCAGGGGGTCTGTAACCCTCTCCCAGGGGAAAAGAAGGCCTGTCTGATTGGAGACTTGGACAAGAGCCCTGAGCGTGCTCCTTCGGTGTTCTAATCTAATCCCTGAGGCTCCAGCCGACCTGAGGAGGAGGAGTTCAGGCCCTGCCTCGCATCCCCACCCTGCATGATGAGCGGCAGGGCAGGCAGCCACAAGGCAGCTTCACGCCTACTGCAGGTCACAGCCTAAAAGCACAGGCTGCAGCCTCCAGATGTGGTTGCCAGCCTTGTAGGTCGACCAGCAGCCCCTCGGCCGCCGTGCTGCTCCTTCCCCTCGCAGCACACATGAGAGCAAAATCCCGTCGGCCTTACCTTCAAATTGTATCTAGGATTCTACTGTTGGCCACCTTCTCCACAGCTATCCTGCTGATCAAAACCACAGCCATCTTTTGCCTGAACTACTGCATGTAATAGGTTAAAAATGGCCCCAAATTATTGGCAACTTCTTTCTTCAAAAAATAGAGTTATTACCCGTTCCTTGAATGCGATTTGCTTTGACCAGGAGAATGGATAGAAATGACAACCGCACTCTCATCAAGATAAATGCAAATTGTGGGATCAGCGCTTCCCTGGCAAGCGCAAGGGTCTGAGTTCAATCCCCGGTTCCGCCAAAAAAAAAAAAGATAAATGCCAATTAAGCCTGCACTAGCGCGCCCAACCTTGCACGGCTCCCCGATCAGGCTATGGGAAGGCAGGCACCACACAGCTCTTCGAGAGGATTAAAGACGTGGAACAAAACAAAAAGCATTTAAATTTTGAAGCTATGTGTAAAACCACACCTCCACACACACAAAGCGGCACAAACACAAGGCCTCTGACATTATGTGAAACAGCAAAGCACTTCCGTAAGTGCCGTCCAAGCAGGGCAGGCTCGTAGACACACGAAGCTCGAAGATCTCCGTGCACGTAAATGGAGGGACGTCCAGGGACGCACCACAGCAGGAAAGTGCAAAAGCCTCCGAGAACAAGGGATACGCGTGCTTGAAGCAAAGGGGAGTGTGTTGGGGCAGGCGATGCCAGCGCGTCTCAGTGTAATAATTTTAAGAATTTATTCACCATACATTTTTTTAAAGAGCAGAATAGATTTATTGAGGGAAAGAAAGCTCCTGTCCAAGAGAGGGACAGGAGGGGGGCCCGAGCAGGTAGTTCCCCCTCACCATACATTTTGATAACATCTATATGATAATGATAATTACATGAAAGTTTTCCAAATGTTCATATTATTCTTCCAGTTTCCCTGCAGTTCCTAATTTTTAATGAAAATCTGATTTCAATTTTCTGCCTATTATGCACCCTATTGTTCTGAGCATGTATGTTCAGACTTTTGTCCATTAGTGTTGCCATTGCCCTTTGTCCGCACCTTGGAAAGCCACTGCTTGGTGTTACAACCTCTCACGTTTTAAGGAGGCAACACATTTGTTTTCAGAAGTGACTACATTTTCCAAACGGAAGTGTCAGAGGGTTCAGCTCCTCTGTATTCTGCCCAGCTTCTGCCGCCTTTCTAATGTAGCCATACTTGCAGGCATGAAGGGGTACAATGCTGTGGGATTTTCTGCTCGCTCGCTTGCTTTGGTTATTTTTGCCGTGCAAGAGATCAAATCTACGGGGCCTCATACTGGTAGCCATCAGTCAGCCATGGGACCGCTTCTGTAGCCTTGTCGCTGGGGCTCGATTTCCCTAGTTTCTGGCAATAAACCATCTTTCCATGTCCTCATTGACCATTTATATATTTTCTTTGAAGAAATGTCTATTTAAATCCTTTTCCCATTTTTCAATGGAATTATTTCACCTTCTCTCTTTTCATTGAGTTCTAAAGTTATATAAATCCCTTATCAAAAACATAATTTACTAATACTGTAGTTTTTTAATATTCTGTGGGTTTTTCCTTTCAGCTTCTTGGTGGAGTCATCTGCAGCATAAATTTTTAAAATTTCAGTACAGTTCAGCGTGCCTGCTGTTTGCATCATTTGTTCTTTTGGTTTTGCACCAAAGAAGCCATCGCCCAAACCCAGGGTCACGATTTGCTCCTTGAACTGTTCTGAGGCATTGTGTAGTCTCCGTTCTTCTACCAGCCAGGCTGAGTTTACCTTTGTGAGTGGTGTGGGGCCGAATCCTGATCCCATTCACCTGTCCTTGGCTGTTTCTTAGATGGAACTGAGGCTGTGCTTTCTCCATTAAGTCCTTTGGCGCTGTTACTGGACCCCCCCCCCACGCCCGCTGCGCACAGCGTGGGGCCTGTGGGCTCCTAACCCTGTGGCGTTTGTCTGTGTTTCTCCTTATGCTGCAAACTAAACTTGGAAATCTAAAAAGGTAACCCGCCTTCGGGTGCGCTGAGCCGGTGATCGGAGTCCGGGCGCGGTGGCGCGCGCCTGTAATCCCAGCACTAGGGAGGCAGAAAGCAGGAGGATCACTGTGAATGTGGGCTGCATAGTGAGACCCTGTATACAAAAAAAAAAAAAAAAAGAAAGAAAGAAAAGAAAAACCTAAAAAAAAAAAAAAAGAAAGGTAAATCTTCATTCATTTTTACAATTGTTTTGTTTCTTCCTAGTCTTTTTAGGTTTGCACGGAATGTTAGAACCAGCTTGTCAATTTCTGCAACAGAAGAAGAGAAGCTGGCTATGGTTTTGGTGAGGGCTGCAGGGACTGTGTTGAATTTGCAGATCAGCTTGACCAGTGTTAGTGTCCCAACAGTGCTGTCTCCTCGTCCACAAATATGGGTAGCTTTCTATTTATTTGGATCTTTAATTTCTTTCACTAGTTTTGAACTGCTCTTTCAAGCAGTTTTTGTTAAGCAACTGTTGTACTCCTATAAGTATTTTATTTTTGTCTTTTTTTCATTCTTGTTGATGCTACTGTAAATGGAATTGGGTTTTTGTTTGTTTGTTTTGTGATTATCCATTGTAAATGTATGAAAATACAACTGAAATTTGTATATTGATCTCATAATCTTACAACTTGTTAAACTCATTATTATGGTTTTAATATAATGTCCCAGGCTGGGGAGATAGCTCAGTGGCCTGAGTGCCTGCCTGTCAAGAGCAAGGCCCCAAGTTTGATTCCTGGTACCACAAGTCATGCTGGCCCTGGAACTGGGTGGGTGGTGCACGCCTATAATTCCCAGTGCTGGGGAGGCCAATACAGGAGGATCACTATGAAGTTTGGACTTCATAGCAAGACCCTGCACCAAATAAATAAAAAATGTCCCCAAATTCACGTGCTGGTAACGGGAACCCCAAATGCATAGGCTGATGGTGCTTGGAGGTGAGCCTCGGGAGTAATTAAGGTTAGAGCAGAGCCCCTGGGCTGGAATTAGCAGTTTATAGGAGGAAGAAGAGAGAACTGAGTGCAGACGCCTCCTCCCGGCCATGTGATACCTCCCTTCCCTCAGGTTCTGACGCAGCGAGAAGATTCAGCCCCTCAGTCTTGGACTTCCCAGCCTCCAGAACTATGAGAAACAAATTCCATCTCCTTATAAGTTGCCCAGCCTCGGGTATTTTGTTATAAAAAGTAAAGTAAGTCACACCTTCATTAGTTTTAATCCTCTTTGTAAATTCATTAGGATTTTCTGCATATAAGATGGCATCACCGGCCAGTAGGATGTCTCCCTTCTTCCCCTCCAGTACGGACACGCGTGTTTCTTCCACTGCCCCACCTGACTAGGTGTGAATCCTCAGCACGGGGTCAACGGAAGCCATGAAGGTGCACATCTTTGCCCTGTTCGTGACCGTGGAAGGAAAGCATCAGGCCTTTTGTTGCTAATTATGGTGTTCGCTATGGTTTTCATGAATATCCTTTATGAGGTTGAGGAAATTCCCTACCTGTGGTTTTTTGAGTGCTTTTATCATAACAGAACCTTAGATTTTGTAAGACGATTTTCTGTCTTCTGTACTTTTGTATCAGCTTTTTGTCGTTGTGACACAAACAACCCAAAATTCAGTGACTCTTTAACTGACTTTTAACCCTGCCTGAATGTGGCTCTTTCTTTAACCTCTTAGTCTTGCCCAGCACTGGCACGAGGTAGTCTAAGATGTCCTCGTTTGCACGTCCGACCCGCGGTGCTGACGGCCTGCTGGGCCCCTTGCATGTGGCTGCTACCAGGGAGGTGACACACCGTGCGTCTTTCGGTGGAAGCCCCAAGCGCAGATGCAAGAACTCAAGAGCAGAAGGTCTGTTCTCTTGGCGCCTGGCCTGGAAGCCACACCCTAGTCCCCCACATCTCCTGGCAGGAAGCTTGTTCCCAGCAGAACCCAGCCCAGCCTGGAGACATGGTGGGCACTGGGCTCCCTCTCCTTGCAGAGTAAGAGGCACTTTAACCCCCAGCACCCACCAGAGGTACACCCCACTGCTTCTTTCTCCCTTCCTCCCAAGCCGAGGCACAGCTTCCCTTTGCCATTTTTCTTCCTTGTACTGTACTTGAATTTCCAAGCACAACATTTTCTTGAATTGGTAAGAACTAAGAAAAATTGTTCGCTCTATGCTTTATCACTTTCTCCCCAACAGGAAGAAAGAAGATAAATAAATTTTGCTCTTAGAAGATAAGTAGAGATGTCAGAACAGGGCAATGATAAAGTACAAATTACTGTTTGGTACCAGCTCCGGTAAATTCAATCAAAAAACAGCATCTGGGATTTTGTAAATAGAATTCAGCTTCTCTTGTTTGAAGCATGGTATTTCTCCTAACTAATTACATTTACATGATTTGTTTGTTAATTGTTTCAAAGCAGCTGGTCCATAACTAAATGGAGACAATGATAGTAATTTGCATATTTTAAAATTATAATTAAAGTTCCAGAAACGATTTTGACTCTTTGTAGTATAGAGCAGTTATATAAGATAGGTTTTATAGAATGTGTTCATGGAAAGTAAAGAATGCTGAGGCGTGAGATTTATTTATTTATTTATTTATTTATTTATTTTTTTTTTTTGTCTTTTTGAGACAGGGTCTCACTATGCAGTTCGGGCTGGCCTTAAGCTCACTTTGTAGCTCAGGCTGGTCTCGAACTCACAACAATCCTCCTGCCTCAGCCTCCTGAGTGCTGGGATTACAGGCCTGCGCCACCACGTCCGGCTTGAGGCGTGAGATTTATTCGGCTGTCCAGCACCCAAGAGTCAAGTGGAGTAGTCAGCCCTCCATTTAAGAAAAAGCAAATTATTAGAGAGCACATAACTCATTAAAAACAGCAAAATTTCTTCCTGGAGCCAATTTACATTTCATTCTAATCTTCTGCAATTAAAGAGAAGCACTTAGGACTGTCAATTTAGAAAACAACTTTAAACTCTCAATTGTAATCAATACGAGGATGGATGAAGCCTGTTTGACTGCAGTATTGCGATAGGAACCAAGCATCCTCTAAGAGTTAACCAGAGATATCAGTTTAACCTTGATAGCCTTAATGAAAATGCCAGTGAGGGCTTGCCCTAAAGAAGAGCCAGATTTATTGTAGTGATAATTACAACTAGCATGTCATGAACATTACCATGTGCTTTGGTTCACTGCGTAGATTAGGTCGTTTAATCTTTGGGATACCTCTGCTGCTGTCCTAACCGAGTACCACACACCAGATAGCTTAAAGCTTTGTTTTCTCACAGTCCTGAAAACCCTGTTATCCACAAGGTCCATTCCTCCCAAGGCCCCTGAGGGAAAGATTTGTTCCAGGATGCTCCTTGGTTGGCTGTCTTCATTTTTCTCCCGGTGTCTCCACGTCATTTTGATATATGGGGAAAACTCCCAACCCAAAAGATACCTGGGATGAGTTTATGTTTTCTAAAACTGAAGAATAAATTTTAGGAACAAGGGAGGTTAAGAACAGAGCTCCTGTACAAGAGAGGGACAGAAGGGAACCTGAGTGGGTTGCCTAGGAATTTGCCTTTTCTGGGAATTTTTATAGAGCAAAACCATGAGAGGAGGCAGGTCTAAGGTTGAAAACATGAGAACTCACTAGATGGACATGAGGTAGAACAAAACTACCTCATGTCCATCTAGTGCTCAGCTAAAATTAATTAAATGGGGAAGCAAGTAGCAAGCAGACATGAGTACAGAGCAGGGGCCTATTCTGTAGGGGCTTGGGTTAGGGGCTGGTGGAGACCACTTGGAATATCAGTCCCTGATGCTTTTCCTTGGGGAGGTGGGTGTTTGTTTGATTTTGTCTTGAGGTCTGGCCCACAGTGGGAGTGCCTGTCCCTCCCAAGAAGCCAAGGGCATCTTGGCTTCCTTATGGCTCCTTCAAGGGTCCAGCCCAGTCTGACTGCCTATATGTTTCTACCTGATTCAGCCGCCTACAACATTTTCCTGCTGTATCTATCTAGGTCCAAATTTCCTCTTTTTATGAGAACATCCATCATTCAGATAAGTGTTTACCCTAATAGCCTCATTCTAAGTTTCCTCTTTAAAGACCCTATTTATAAATACAATCACATTCTGAGATACTAGGTGTTAGGATTTCAGCGTGAGAATTTGAGGGGAAGGAAAGGACACTAACAGGTTCTGGCCCTCCTATGAACTGCTGAATTACTATGGCGCTCTCGTGGAACACGGCTGAGGCCCTTAGAGCAACAGCTTGTCTTCCCAGAGACCACTCCTCCTTCTCCCCTACCCTGGTCCTGGACTGGATGCGCTTCCTCCCGCCTTTCCTGTGCACACAGGAGAGGCCCCAGTCAGCTCCTTACATGTAATTGAAACTGACCCTGAAGCTCCACCCTAGCAGAAGTCCACAAAAGCCTCCGTTTTCTCTGTCTCAGGCCAGAGGTTCTATTTGCCCATCGGCCCTTGGTCCTGTCCATGTCTTTGGAGTTAACAAAGGTTTTTTTATCTTCTCTACCTCTTTACTGTGCTGCTGAAAAACCTAACAGACACCATGCAGCCCACATATATAATTCCCATTTTACACCTGAGGAATGGGCCTAGGGGATGAACATTTGTCCAAAGTTAGTTGGGACAAGACAAACCCAGGCCTATTGGGTTCCTAAGCCCTGCTGTTAACAGAGACAAACACTCCCGCCCTTAGAGATTCATTAGGGCTTGCATAGGGCTGAACCCCGCATACCCCAGGCCCCTAACAGGCCTGTTGCTCCTTCCACACTGGCCTCGGATGCCCACTTTGTGCTCATGAATGTCCCGCTGGGCCTTTCCTCCCCGAGAGTACCATGCTGCTCCCCACACTGCCAACCCTGAAGGGGGTCAGAAGTAGGACTTGCGGGCCTTCTTTATTCATTTGAGTGTTCCCCATAGCACCGGCTTTCTGGGTTGCCCCTGTTCTCCACAGCTGGCCAATAAATTAAGCAAAGTTGGACTCTGGGAGCTGCGGGGCCTGCTCAGGTCCTGTGGGCCCTGACCGCATGCCATCTCTTCCTGACTCATCCCTCCTGGCGCCCTAGCGACCTCCCTCAGAACTCCGCAGGCGTGAAGACTTTGTCTAATGCCAGCAGCACCATATTGTAAGTGTTTGTGCTCTGTGTGCCTCCCCACCCAGCCACGAGGTGCACCACCGATGCGAGCAGCAGCCCTGGCACTTCCAGATGGGGGTCCCGCAAGCGCTTGAGCAATGGAAGAACGTTCTAGCCTGCAACCCGAAATCCTGTCCCTTCCCAGCCAAATGATGCATAAAATAATAGCATTAAATCTGAGGACACAGTTTATTCTTCCTCTGACCTAAGAACACATGCCTCATTAAAGGACTGGGCCTCTGGCATCACAGACAGGAAGGTGCTTCTGTCCTTGGGCAGTGGTGTGAACGACTTCCTTCAGCTGCAGGAAGAAGAGCCACTGGAGGAGCCTAGCAAGGGCTGAAGAAAGGGGAAGACGCAAAAAGATCAAAAGTCCAGGGATTGGGGGGCTGCCCATTAGCTCAGTTGTTTAAGTGCCTGCTTAAACAAAGCACTCAGGCTTAGGGTGCTGCGGTTCCATCCCCAGATCCTCAAGCCAAACTAGACCTGCCCAGTCCTGAAGTTGCTAAAAAAAAAAAAAAAAAAAAAAAAAAAAAATCCCAAAGACCAGGGAGCTTTCTTCCTCTTCAGCAGCTTTTCCTAGGAGCCGCTGAGGTTGCCATAGTAACAGCAGCCCTCTGCGGTGCCTCCTGGCAGCCCCCAATGCGTGTGAGGAGGCGCAGAAAGGATGGTAATCTCCTGCTCTGCCGGGAGCAGGGCCCAGGGCAGGACTCCCGGAGACCACACCTAGGCTGAACCAACCGAAAAGCAGAGGGGCGGGAGGGACACATTTCTGCTGGAAGGTGAAGGCTGGAGAATAGGCACAAGTGACACAGGAATGAAAGGAAAGCTGTCACCACCGGCAAACACCCACAGCTGGGGCCCGGGCGCTCAGAGCTGATTACTCGGAGAGCTTCTGGGCTAATTGATTTTACGAACCTCCTTGCTGTGAAATTGGGCTCCGCAAACAATGAAGGCAGTTTTCAAAGGACAGCTGCTTGCCTGGGCACCTCACGCGGGGGGGCGTATTTCTCGAGGTGTATTCCTCGCAACCAAGCCAGAAAATCCTTTCCAAACACAAAGCAGGAAAAACACCAGCTCTGTGAATAGGAGACCGCGCGTGAGGGCGTGGCTGCCGTGCGTGACCATTAATTAGTCTTCCTACTCGGATCAGCAGCTTGCTGTAAGATTGGCCCATTCCTGCCGTAGGGACGTGCATGGAAATGCGGCCGCAGCATCTGTCTAGGGTTGCTTTCCATCCAGTCTAAGTCCCGAGCATAACTCAAGAGGTGTCTGTTTGTTTGCCGTGGCAAGGTTTGAGGAAAAGCAAGGGACAATTAGGAGTAATCAGGAACTAATTTGATAAATTTGTTGATTATATTCATTGCGGAAGAGCTTAGAAATCTTTAGAAAAAAAAAAAAAACAACTTATCGAAGTTTTCTTTTAGGAGAATTATTTTCTCTATCAACACCAAGTGAAAAGCTATCCAAACAATTGCTAGAGTGGATCATGGTTCATTAAACAGCAAAACAGAAGCAACATGTAATTTCAGCTCCCGCCCACCCAGTGCTGCCTCTCGTTGCCAGCGACAACCAAATAATTCACTCAGGACCCTGCTGCTGCTGCCGCCGCCCTGCAACCTTTGTCTCGCTCACATCTGGTGTTCCGAGGATGACGCATTTAATAGATGTGTTTATAAGCCAGTAATTTATTTCTGACACTATTTTTGCTTCTTTTTACACCAAACTTCATTCACGGAGAGGAAACATGCTAATTGTCTCATTGTTAAGTGACCTTTCCTACCATGCTGTTAGGGGCCTTTACAAAGCCTGAGAATGACGTGGTCTTAGAAATCTGGCCCAAGCCTCACCTCGATAAATCTTTGTACATAAGCCAGAAGCAAAACTTCCAACCAGGGTTGAGGGAAAAACCTCACAACATCTCTTCCGGCTTCCTGGGGAGTCAAGATACCAGGCTGTTCCACCTCTAGATGACAAGAACGGTGCTCATGGGTTGCTACATGCCACGATGGAAAATCAAATAGAATTAATTTGATTATGGTTTATGAACATTTTATGTAAAACGACAGGCAGATGGAGATGCTACAGGGTTGCAAACAGGACCGTTTGATGTCGTTTCTAAAAGAGAGATCTGTCCAAAATTTAAGTGGATTACTTTGCATATGAAGACTCACGCTTCCCTACCGCCACTGTTGACGCCCCAGGGATCGGAAGGGAGTGTAGGGGGCCAGCTACTCGGAGGGAAGAGAGGCAGATGGGGTCAGCGGGAGAGAGCGGAAGACAAGCCCTTGGGCCGGGGATGAAAGTAGGAGCCTGATCTACAACTAGCTTTGCCACTAGCAAACTCGTCACAAAACTCAAATCTCGTGCAGATTACCCACCCCCACCACCATGTAGCAAGCTAATCTGAAACTTAGTAGGTTAACATACTGCTGGTTCATTCCTTCTCACAGCCCAGGGCTAGGAGGGCCCACTGGCCTGGCAGGGTCAGCTGGTGGACCACTGGAGGCCGAAGCGTTCTGCAGGATTTGGACTATGAAATAGTGATACAAAACTGCTCCTTCTGGATGTGCCAGGTGGCAGAGCCCTCTCGGGATTGTGGCATTAATGTTAATAATACGCTAGAGAGAACTTATTTGATTATTTTCTATGGCCAGGGAAATTAACCAAAGGCAGTTTCAAATCATTACTGTTTAATTTACACAAAATTAAATTAAGAGCACAGCTCTTCTCCCAGCCACCGGACACGAGCTCAGCCACGGTGGCAAGGCACGGAGGCCACACTCACTGCGGCACCCGAGTCCTGCGGGGACAGCGGACGGCGCAGGCTTCCGTCAAGGGCAGGGCGGCCACGCCCAGCCTGGGGTGCGCCCCCCCCCCCAGAGGCGATGGCAGTGCCCAGCGAGGCCCGCAGGACAGGAGAGGACGGGGCAAGGTGGCAGCAAGCGCCTGAAGCACACGACACGGCTGCCGCGTTGGAGATGGGGTCTGGCCCCCCACCGTAGCGTCGCCGCAACAGAACACCTGAGCCTGGAGACTTCATTGTGTTGAGTTGTGTTTTTAGTGTTGCACCCTCAAGAAAGAACATTTTTGCTGATCTGATGTATTTTCGGTTTTAAATTTCTGGCCTCATCTGCTCAAATGCAGCTTCTTTTTCAACAGCCCTTAGCCTGTGATGTTTACTGATGCCCTTCGGCATTGCAGGGATAAAAATAAAACGACCTGGTTGCTTCGTTTGCGAAAGCATGTCTGTACGCGTGCCGAATATTTTCCCCTGCTGAAATAGCTCATAACTTTTCCTAAAACAGGCGTTGCTCTTCGGCACGCACCGCAGGAGTCGGGGGTGCTGACGGCATGCTGACCCACGCACGTCCGGGAGCTCGGATTCCACCACTCAGGACCAAATCCCACCTTTCAGAAGTATCTCAGACACAGAGACACCCAGGTCCTGAGATCGGGAGTCATTTGTTTATTGTTTTATATGTTTACGGGGATTTACATACAACAGCTCTGGATGCTGGAAGGTCACAGGTCAAGAGTTACACTGGCTGTGGCCTTCCTGCTGCGTCGCCCTTGTAGAAGAAAGCAGGCGACAAACTTGCACTGCTGTTGGGGAGGAGGCTCTTGCTGTTAGCAGGAACCCACTCCCGTGAGAATTACCCCATTCCCGTGAGAATTACCCCATTCCCGTCATCTGCAGACTGAGCGCCTCGGAGAGGTGCCGCCTCTCACCGCTGTTCCTTGCATGCTGTTACAGCTCGTACCTAGAGGTCCCCCAAAGCCTCACACAATCAGAGGAACTTTTTTGGAGGTGGCTCAGTCTGGACTCTGATTGATCCCTGGTGCCCTGTTCCACCTGTGCGCTGGACTGCCGTGCCTCCTTCCCGCAAATCTGACTTGCTCCCCATGAGCTAACGTGCTGGGTGCTGGGGTTAAGGGCGGGGGATTACTGGATCAGTCCCCAGATCCAACTGGCACTGCCCTGATCCTGGCAGACTGCATACAACATAAGGAACGGAAGAGGCTTGTCTCACTCCTCCTTGCTTTCTTTTGTTGTCTTCATGGCCATCAACTGTTGCCGCTGGCCCATGGCCACCCCACCTTGGAGCAAGCTGGTTATGGAGCCCCACAGACTGTGAGCTAAGTCAGCCTTTCCCCTTGTCCAGTATTCTGTCCCAGCAATGAGAAAAGTAATTAAGACAGGTAGTAAGAACTTGGGGTACATGCTCACAGTTAATGTCCCCAGAGTCCTACCTGCTAAGACTGAGCCTATGAAGTCCACTAAGGTCGTGAGGTCGGTGACAGTGCTTGCCAGTGTGAGATGCTGTAGGCGTGATGGCAAAGGCGCTCGTCTCTGATCGTATTTAATCTCAGCGATGAGGAAACAGTACCAGACTCATTTGAAAGCTCTACGGGATTCTTATATGTGAAACACTTTCTTAAGATTTTAGGGAAAAGCCAGTTTAAAGCAGTGGTGAAGGACAGCTGGCAGCACTTCTGCCTGGCGACCTAAAGGGAGGATGAGGAATGCAGGCACTCTCGTGGCGAAGGCAAGCACAGGGCACAGCTACCACCCCACAGAGGAAAGGGGGTCAGGGGGCTGCGGCTGTCCAGGACTGTGCCTGAGGTGGCTTGTGCTATTCCCTTACTTTTTAGAGGAAAGTGACTGTGGTGGCTGATACATTGTGTCAGCTCTAGAAGTTAAAAGCTTGACTAAACCACCTCCGTAACTCCCGGCCAGGGCACGGAGGGTCCCCGGAGGCTATGGAGGGCCCACCCCCAGAGCGACACAGCACAGAAAGGATATTAAAAGGGAACTGAGGAAGGAGGAAGGGCTCCGCTTCTCAGGAGGAACTCTGACCCTGGCGTGGGTTTAAGGCCTGCCTAACCTGCATAGCAAAGCTCTGTCTCAGATAAAGAAGGAGAAGAAGAAGGAGGAGAAGCTCCTTTTGCTCAAATCCTTTGTGCACTGGGCCTGCGCCCAAGGCGCCAGTGTGCTCCTGAACAGGTGTGCACTGGGAAGGGAACTCTGTGCTCAACAGCTGGCCCTGAGCATGGGCCAGGGGTGGTGCAGGTCACACAGACGACCAGAGCAGACCAGCCGCCTGTGCTTTGGACTACTGTGCCTTCTTCCCACAAATCTGATTTGCTCCCTATAAGCTAATGCACTAGACCAGCAGCTCAGCTCTGAATCATGAAAAGATTACGTCCTACGAAATGACATGCTTGCCTTGTCCAGTTCTTTGTGTACTGAGTACCCAGTGTATAGCAAGCAGCGTTCTAGGTGCTGGAGTGAATAAAATACAGATAGAGACAAAACAAAATCATGAATAAGTAAGTTGGTGCTCAGGGTACATACAGAGGTATTACAGAAGAGGTACACACAGGCATAGAAATGCAAACACCTACTGGAGAGGGACTTCATACCATTGCAGAAAAAAAAAATCAAAACAAATGCAACTCCTCCTTACAGCGAGGGGTTAGAAGGCAACTCGTTACACTAGCAGGGGGGTGGGAACTGATTCCAGACCATCAGCCCAGAGTCAGGTATGCATTCAGTTTAAATACAGTTCACAAGCAGGAAGTACAAAGTGCATAGCAAGTTATTGCATGATTGACTCGGTGGAATCCAAGAATTATGTCATATATTCTCAGGCAGAGTTGTCCTAAGAGGTTGTGCTTACCCTTAGGAGCGTCCTAGGAAGGAGGGGGTCGGAGAAGAGCAGGAAGAGTTGAGAGCACCTGGGCTGTGCCAGTGTGTTCTGAGCACAAAGCATAGCGTCCTTGAAGCAAGCTGAAACAAAGCTGCCTTTGTGTATACGAAAAATGCAGGTACTGCGATGGGGTGTGCTCAGGTAGGCCCGGCCGGCCACCCGGAGGGCGCAGCTGGGTGCAGACAGGCAAGGCTGGCTGGGCCCAGCAGTCTGTGGCAGGCAGCAGGAGCACAGCCACAGGCTGGGAGCACGCTCTCAACTTTCACTGTAACATTTCTGGTTTGCTATTCTGCGATTTTTGCCCTTCCAGTATCACTTTGAATGAAGTGGCCGGAGAAGTCCTTCTCCCATGAGAAGGATACACAGAGCAAGTTCTTGAAGAAAGTGGAAAGGGGCACTTAGTACCCGGGGGAGGAGCGTTTTAAGAAAGGAGAAGAGCAAATGCAAAGGCCCCGAGGTAGGAACGTGCTTGACACGTCTGAGGGAAAACGAAAGGGAAACGAACAAGGCAGCTATTTGCACTTGAGGCAGTAAAGGTGACGAGGCCACGAGGAGCGGAGTGGCTGGCAGGCCATCGCCTAGACTGTTCAGGGCCTTGAGGCCACTGCCAGCTATCACTTTAGGTTTCACCCAGGGGGAGACTGGAAGCCCCTGAGGGATGACAAAAGCAGAGCGCTGCACAACCAACCAGGTTTGCTGTTGAATAAGAATAAAGAGTGACTTTTAGGGGCCGAGGAGATGGCTCAGTAGAACAAGTGCTTCCCTGGCAAGCTCAAAGGCCTGAGTTCAATCCCCAGTTATGAAAAAAAAAAGAGTGACTTTTAAATAGTTGACCCTGAACACCTGGAGTATGGATGTCATAGTCGCTTTCTCACTGGTGGGCAAAACTCCCAATATGCGCAGGAGCAAGGGCTTACTTGGACCCACAGTCTGTAGCGATCTCAGGCCATAGTTGGCTGCTCCAAGGCACACGGCTTGGCCGAGGAAAAGAAACAGTCCGTAGAGCGGTGGGCAGGAAGCAGAGAGAGATCAAGACAGGAGGAAGGCAGGCGCACGGTTCACGAGTCTGAAACTCAGCATGAGAAGTCCTGGCTGAGATGTACATTGTACTTCAGTAATGTAGCCGAAACTTGATGTAAATTCCGTCTTACTTTTCTTGGCTTAATGAATATCATTTATTTGGATTTATTTGGTATGAAGTCTTCATACTGTATGTTCCACGCATTAAGAACAAATGTACATTCAATCTTGGTTTTAGAAAATGCCACAATGCAGAAAAATTCACGCTAGTGAAAGGAAAGGGACAGAGGTCCAAAGATGGAGATCCAGGACAATCCAGCACTTAGGGCCATCAGACTAAGGAGAGGCCAGGGAGCGAGTAGCTCTTGGGGCCCTCCTGCGAAGGTGCTTTAATGCCCACATAATAAAAGAATTGCTCTCCCCAGGCCACCAGAGATCAGTAGAGGAGACTCCTCTCCCTGGGAGGGGAGGTGGGAGAGGGTGGGGGGACACCCAGTGCTGCTAATTGCACTGACATAATATTCCATGGTCGTGAGCTATAAACTGACCCTGAGACACATAAAAACATACACACTGACTTTGGTGCAACTCACCAAAGCAAGTTTTCTCCTGTGAGCCTCTCTAGTATGGCAAAAATAAAAGCAAAAATAATAAAAATAATTTTAAAAAATTAAATAAAAGCAAAGAAAAATTACCCAAAAAAGGGACAAATACCCAATTATGTTTTTACATACATGTTGCTTCTTATAGGCGTATTTATAAAGTAAACTCTTTAGTCACAATAACCAAAAATATAGGGGCCAGGCAGATGACTCAGTGGAATAAGCACTTCCCTGGCAAGCACAAGGGCCTGAGTTCAATCCCTAGTTCAGAAAAAAAAAAAAAAATCACAGATTTATTCTAATTTCACTTGAAGGAAAAGCAGACGAGAGGGTGATAGTTACAAAGTGCTTTGGCATGTTTGTAAAGAGGAGAGATCATTGTGCCTCCTTTTCTACCAGGATCGCCACTGCATACATGACCAGCTGAGAACGTGCGGGCCTGTTACGGTCTGCATTTCCCGGAAGCACAGGGCACCTGGGAGGGAGGAGGGCTGGCCACTAGGAATCTTCCTTCCCCGGGGCAGATGAGATGAAAGGCAAAGGCCTTGTGCCGCTCAGCTCACTCGACATCCCAGGAAGCTTGATGGAAGAGGAGCAAATAAACCATAAACATACTTCACAAAAATAGAAGCTCTTATACTTTGCTCAGGGAGAGAAGAACAGCAAGCTCCATCTTCGAGGCTCTGGGGAAGCAACATGCTTGGGCAGGGAGAGGCAAAGAGGAGCAGCGCCAGGCCAAGAGAACAGAGGACCCAGCTGTCTGTCCTCGCCCTGCACCAGGGAGGGGAAGGAGCCACCCAGCCTTGGGGGACATTTCCACCGAAGCCTTCTGCACTAATGGCTAGTGACAGAACTGTCCACTGGGGGCAAAGAAGACCTTCAAGGATTCACCTGGCCTCTGGGAATCGAGGAGATGTCTTGCTTGTCCCTAGGCCTTCAGCCCTGAGCCTGCATTCAAATGAGTGTCACAAAGCAAAACAAATAGAGGCAGAATTCAAATTGAGGATGTGGCTTTTAGATTCAACAAGCTCTAGGAGAAAGTTCCAGAAAGAAGCAGCTGGTACCTCAACCTCCTGGTGCAGGCTGCTGCCCTGAACAGTGGGCGCAGGGAAGCTGAGGCCTGGGCGGAGAGCCCAAAGGAACCCTCCCCTGCTTCCCATTTCCAGTGCCTGGCCCAGAACTCAACAGGAGTCCTAGGCTTTCATTTTCCCTCCAGCAGCAGACAGCTGTAAGGCTTTGCACAGGGGAAGAAAAGGTGAGCGTGCTGTAGCACCCACGAAAGCATTGGTGTGGAACTCTAGACACCCAGCGGTGGGCGGAGGCCACAGCTGGAGACGCCCCCTGCCCGGAGAAAGGCAGCCAGTGACAGGGATGGGGCAGCGGCACCGCCCTCGGCCCGCTAGGGACACGCTCCTGGCATGCAGGGCGAGCTCCCTGCCCAGGCCTCCCAGGACCTTTGCGCAGGGAGCTCAGCCACTGCCTCCAGCACAAGAGGCCCTGAGGCAGCTGGGCTCAGGTTCCTGCCCTCCAGGCTAGGCCCCGCCCCCAGTGCAGGGCCCGGCTACTCCAATTCATCTTCACTACAGCCCAGGGGAAAGGCACTGTTTCAATCCCCATTTTACATGTAAGGAAGGGAAGCCTTGAAACTATTAAATGAGAGCCCAGCATGGAATTGGGATCTGTCCAGTTTTACCTGCAGTAGCAGTGGTGGCAGCAGCAGTGCAGAAGAGAAGCAGAAATAAGCGAGAGGAGGAAATCTTTACTAACATTGAAGACATGGAGAGGAACAAGGACAGGAAGAGGGGAGATCCTGTGCCCTGAGACAGGGAAGATGCGACTTTATGGGCTTTTGCTAGGGGTGGAGTTTGAGGGGCGGTTCCGAGACACCCAAGGAGCTGGTCGGGGCTCCCTTATTTGGGTGCAGGAATGGTAAGCAAGGGTAACAGGCTGGAGTGGGGAAGGAAGGAGCAGGAAGTGGTCCCTGGGAAGATAAACTGTTGTTTGTGTTGTAACTCAAAAACCAGATGACAACGAGGCAAGTCCAAAAGGAAAGAAGCGCTTTATTTTAGGTGGTACCCACTGGGCAGCCTCTCCATGCGAGAAGGAGGAGGGCCCCCCGAGGGCTGGGCAGCAGGGCTTTTATGCCCCAAACCGCAGGCTGGGAGGGGTAAGCAAGCATCGTCACAGAAGCTAAAATGGCCTTTAGGGGAGTACGGGGACAATTTTGATTGGGGGAGACAAATATTTTATCTATATTAGGGAACTTTGTGGCTCAGGGTATGGTCTCGCGGGATGGGGTGAAGGGGGCTGAGGCAAGCTATGTCACAGAAGCTAATTGCATTGGTTAATAGGGGTTGACCTTTACATTGATTGGCTCAGTGAGAAGGGAATACTTTTTGAC
>PVKA01011623.1:0-60281 GCA_004027165.1 Ctenomys sociabilis | reverse complement strand
TGGGGAAGGGTCTACAGGGTGTTCAGGGTCTCACTTATAGATCAGACTCATAGTGGTCTGCCTGTTTACAGGCTCCCAAGAGCTGGGATTACAGGTGCCACCACACCCAGTCTCAATTGTTGTCTTAGTGCAGGGGGGTGGGGGTGCATGGCAGGCCTGGGGATTGAATCCCTGGTCCCTGCACCAGCTTTAATCCTCTGAGCTATTTGGCCTAATTTGGCGGGCCCTACTTTTCTGAACTGGGGATTGAACTCAGACCTTTGCGCTTGCCAGGGAAGCACTTATTCTACTGAGCCATCTCCCTGCCCCCCCTCCCACCGCCCTAGTTTTCTTAATGAACTTAGTTTTTTTTAAGTCCCAGTGAATAAATAATTGTTGGCTACTAATATTTCAAAGGACAGGTTAAAGTGAAAACAGAATTTGCAGAACAATCTAGTTCTAATTTGTTTTTGTATGAAACATCTATGCTTCATTGGAGATGTAATAGTTTATTACATGCCATTCTCTCATATAAGCCCTTTAAAAGTGTCTCAACAGATTTAATCTGGAGCAGTCCTGTAAAGTAGCTGGGGAGATGGCTCAGTGGCATAAGTGCCTGCCTGGCAAGTGCAAAGTCCTGAGTTTGATCTCTGATACAAAACAGAAACAAAAATTAAATAAAGTAGGTGCTATAATGTCTCCATTTTATTTTATTTTATATTTTGCCTTTTTGAGACAGGGTCTCCCTGTGCAGTTCAGGCTGGCCTTAAGCTCACTTTGTAGCTCAAGCTGGTCTCGAACTCACAACAATCCTCCTGCCTCAGCCTCCCAAGTGCTGGGATTACAGGCATGGGCTACCACACCCGGCTTTCTCTCCCATTTTAGAGATGAGCAAATGGAATCTCAGAGATTAAACAGGAGCCACACAGCTAGAAAGGTAGTTTACACTGCCTTACTCTGGCTTTTTTATTGTTCCCCAAAGTTGATGCCACAGGGGAAAGATTTTTCTTTTTCTAGTACATTAGTTGGTTTATTATTATTATTATTATTATTATTATTATTTTTATTTTATTTTATTTTTTTGTAGTAGTGGGCTTATTTATTTAACTTTTGGGCTTATTTATTGATTTTTAAATATTTAAAAAAAATGTTTTTGGTTGTTGCAGGGTCTCACTACGCATGTTGGATTTGTAGTGATCCTCCTGCTTTCAGCCTTCCAGCCTTAGGATTACAGGCAAGCGCCGCTATGCCTGGAACTCAGCTCAGCTCACCCTAGGGGTGGGGCTGGTGGCACCACAAATTGAATCCCTGTCCCTGGGTTGTTTACTTAAGCTTGCCTAAGCAGGCACTTTAGTATGCCGAGCTGTCTTGCTGGGCTTTTTTTTTTTTAGTAGTAGGTTTATTATTAACAGAACTTGTAGAATGTAAAATTTAAAAAAAGCATGTAAAAATTGATGTGATATATTTTAGTGTAATATAGTATAATTGGTAAAATTGGTAATCGTATAGTGTGGTAAGGAAAGTGACATTTTCACATTATGCACTGTAGATCTTGTTAGAAGTGAATTGCTATTATGTGGTAAAGACTGAAACTCCATTGGTGACATTTGATAGTTTTACTCTTTGCAGTGTGTGTGCTTAGGTCAAATAAAGAAGTTGAATAATTGGAACTGAGACTTTTATTTGGCTCTTTGAGCTATATGAAATACTTCTCATTACTGTGAAGAAAGTAGATGGAGATTTTATTTACATTTTTGGCGGAACTGGAGATCAAACTCAGGCCCTTGTGCTTGCCAGGAAAGCGCTTATTCCACTGAGCCATCTCTCCCTGGCTCCTCAGATGGAGATTTTTGATTTTCTTTTTTTTCTTTGTGGAACCGGGGATTGAACTCAGGCCCTTGCACTTGCCAGGGAAGCGCTTATTCCACTGAGCCATCTCCCTGGCCCCAGATGGAGATTTTAACAGTAAAAATATTCGTTTAATTCCAGGAGAATATTGATCAGTGATGGTGAACCTTTTAGAGACTGAGTTCCTGATCTGTCACCCAAAACCATCTTACTTATCGCAGGGGCCCACACTGTCCCTTTATGCAGTGCTGTGGAGTGCTCGGGTGCCAAGGCGATGCTGGGCGACTTGGTGGGTGTGATGCTGGGCGACTTGGTGGGTGTGCATGCATGTGAGTTTGGTGCCATCCAAGTGTGTGGTGCCATGAATGTGGTCTAGAGTGATAGTCAGGGAATGTTATCCCGGAGGATGTTTTATCTAACAGAATATTCTGTGATGATGGAAATGTTCTATATCTGCCCCGTCCAAAATAATACAAAGAAGACACACTTGGGTGTTGAGCACTTGCTGAGTTTCCCAGGATGACTTTGCAGGTGTCATCTTCCTGCCTCAGTGTGAGTGCCTGGGGCTGTGGCCCTATGGGGTGGTGCTCTGCTCTGAGCCCCCTTTTCAGTTTGCTAGATGGGAAGAAGTAGGGGTTCAGGGAAGATAGTGTCAAAGCTGGAGTGTCCGGAGATACTATCTAGAGGCTTTTCTCCATTGCTGGCAGATCTCATGACCTAAGTAAATGTACTTAATATCTTTTTTTTTTTTTTTATTTTATTTTCATACAGGGTCTAGTTATGTAGATCGGACTCTTAGTAGTGATCTACTTGTTTTTAGCTTCCCAAGAGCTGGGATTACAGGCACACACCACCAAACCTAATCTCAATAGCTGTCTCAGTGCAACCAGGGGGCAGTGCCAGGAATCCAGTATCTGCGTCTGCCTAAGGAGGTTCTTTAATCCACTGAGCTATCTGGCCAGTGCCCTAAAGCTTATTAACTTGATGGGGCAGTTGACTCGAGAGTTTTGTCTTTTGTAATTTTTTTGGTGAAGTAAATGAATTAAGTTGGGCATGGTGTGATACATGTCTATAATCACAGCACTTAGAAGGCTGAGGCCTTCTAAGGAGGAGCTCTCTATGAGTTGGAGACTGTCCTGGGTTATAGAGTAAGTTCAAGGCCAGTTTGAACTACATAGGGAGAGCCTATCACATGAAACAAACAAATTAAGAAAAAGTGAATGTGGTCCTATTTCTGGTAGGCAAAAGTGGCTACTGAAAAGGAAGTGATATGAGTAAAGAGTGCACAGTGCCTGGTTCTAGAGGTTAGAAAGAAAAACAGGCTGTGACAGCAAAGGCATCAGCTTCAGTATAGCTGGCTTTCAAGTTTCAATGCTATTTTCACAACTTCAGTAGGTTTCAGTTTGGCCATCTAAAAGAATCAGTAAATAGACCAAACAACGGGTATGTGCGGGGTGATTTAGGATAAACTTAAGTGAGAATGAACTTTCTGGTCAGTAATTCTGAGTTCTTGGAAGCTAGCTCTGGAGAAATTGTTTTTTTTTCTTTTTTCTTTTTGGCTCTACTGGAGATTGAACTCAGGCATTTACGCTTGCCAGGGAAGCGCTTATTGCACTGAGCAATCTCTCCAGCCCCAAAATTGTTTTTTCTTCATATTCATTAGTTTTATATAATTGTTTTTAGTGCTTCTAGACAATATTCTTGGTGAAGTTATGAGCTGTCTTAAAAACAAGAACAGTATTTTGTTGATGTGTTCAGGAGAGACTCGGAGGGTTGGGGTGGTGGGGACTGGCTTGTCTTCCTCTAGTACTCTAGACAGGGCTCAGACTTGGCCTCACTTTCACATGGGGCAGCCCATTCCCACGGACGGTTGTACTTAAGCACAGAGGTTCTCTTCATGCACATGTTATATATTGTGCATCAACAAGATCTATGACTTTTAAGCTGAGATTCGTAAGTCTTGCAGTGGTTTTGAATGAAACACTGTAATAATATGATTCTTAAATGTTGTTTTATCTTCCAGGGCTTGTATTTCTTTTGGACCTAAGAATCGTTCAATTGGAGCAGCAGCTAAAAGCCAGGTAGAATTTTCATTTTTTTAAATCATTTTTTTGGTTGTCTCGCACTGATAGTCCCTAGGTGTGCAGCTGACAGGGGCTGACCTTATTCTCTTACTTGATGGGAAAGGTTTGAATGGGAAACAAACAACTCTACAGTAGCAGTATCAGGATGTTTATTGCAAACTGTTGCCCTGTGCTTTTACCCAGATTTTTTTGTTCATTTTACTTTTGGTTTGGTTTTTTTCAGCCAGGGTCTAGCTATTAGTTCAGGTTGGTCTTGAACTCACTATATAACTCAGGCTGGCCTCAATCTCTCTCTTTTTTTGGGGGGGGGCAGAACCGGGGATTGAACTCAGGCCGTTGAGATTGCCAGGCAAGTGCTTATTCTACTGAGCCATGGCCTCAAATTCTCAAACTTGAATTTGAAATCCTTCTGCCTCTGCCTCCAGAGTGGTGGGATTATAGGTGTGTACCACCATGCCTGGCAATCTTATTAATCAAGTATCTTAAGAAAGATACATCTCAGAGGCATATTAAAGAATTTATTAGTTCCCTTTGCAAACTGAGAACCTGGTACATCTCCTGGTTTCTTAGTACCTAGATAGAGCTTCAAAACCACCCATAATGCCATTATCTTGAAAGTTTTACCTGTAAATTAAGGATTTGCCAACTGTTCTTTTTATGATTCAATCTGGAGCAACATACAGAATGAATAATGATAATCTGCCAGGCATGGTGGTGTCCCCTGTAATCCCCACCACTTGAGAGACTGAGATAGGAGGATCCCTGTGAGTTCAAGGGCATCCTGAACTATAGTACTACCCCTTCCAAAAAAAAAAAAAAATGGAATCAATGAATGATACTTTTCTACTGGACCAGGCAGAGGCTACAATTTATGAGCATAAGAAAAATTATGCTTGGGGCTGGGGAGATGGTTCAGTAGAATAAGCACTTCCCTGGCAAGCACTAGGTCCTGAGTTCAATCCCCAGTTCTGCCAAAAAAGAAAAATTATGCTTGGTCAGTTGGTTTTTAATTAAATTGATTTATAGTCTTATTTGGAGAAAGTTGAAGTTATCTCAGGACACTGAAGATAACAAATTGAAGGCTATTTCCTTATGTCTTTCTAAATTCTCGTGAATTTTTCGTGTTTTACAGAACTAGGGAGAAAGGCAATGTATTTTTATATAAGTACCACGTGCTAACTGATTGCTCCACTGGAGCTTCCAGGCATTGTATTTCTTTTTTTTTTGGTAGAACCAAGGGTTGAATTCAGGCCCTTGCACTTGCCAGGGAAGCACTTATTCCACTGAGCCATCTCCCCGGCCCCCAATTTTTTGTGTTTTAAAACATGATTTTAAGGGGCCGGTGAGATGGCTCAGTGGAATAAGTGCTTCCCTGGCAAGTGCAAAGGCCTGAGTTCAATCCCCTGTCTCCCCCCGCCAAATAAACAAACAAAAAACCACTTGATTTTAGAGGCCAGGGAGGTGGCTCAATTGAATAAGCACATCCCTGGCAAGCGCAAGGGCCTGAGTTCAATCCCTGGTTCCACCAAAGCAAACAAACAAACAAAAAAACCCCCTGCATTTCATTGTTGAGAAGTGGAGCAGTGAGATAGCTCAGCAGTCCAAAAGGTCTGCTTAGGCAGGTGCAGGGACCCTAGGTACCACATGCTTCACCAGCCCCACACTCAGTGGGCTGAGCTGGCCAAACAAAAACAAAACGTTGAGAAGAGTGTGGTATCAGTTTGGCTGCCCACTTCTAGATGGATGTGCTTACCTACAGAGCTTCTTTTTGGCAGCCTGCTGGAGTAGGGCCTGATTGGAGGCTCACCTCTTATGAAAAGACTTTTGTGTGCCTGTAACACAGTCCGTGCTGAGGAGCTGTGCCATTTCCTTTGAGGGCTTTTATGTCTGCTTTGGGAGGAGGAGCCAGTAAGTCGTAACCACAAATTCATTCTGGAATATTTTAAATGTCTTTGCCATTATTTTTCTCCTTTTTACCCCCTCTTCTTTTCTTTGGAGACAGGGTTTCGCTATATACCCCAGGCTGGTCTTCAACTCACAGTGATCGTCCTGCCTCAGCCCCCCGAGTGCTAGGATTACAGGTGTTGCATCACTATGCCTGTTTTTTTTAAGGGGTCTGTTTTTTTTTTTTTCCTACATTCTAAATATGACTCCTCTATCAGGCTGGCAGTATTGTTTTTCCCATTCTGTAGGTTGTTTCTCCTTTTTGGTTGTGTCTTTCCCTGGTTTTGGAATCAGTATTATACTTGCCTCCAGAAATGATTTTGGGAGGACTGTTTCCTTTTCAGCTTCATTGAAGAGTTTGTGGAGTGTGGGGATTATTATATCTTCTATAAATTTCTTGTCTGTAGGTTGTTTCTTCACTCCATTGGTTGTTTCCTTTTCTGTGCAGGAATTTTAAAATTTGATACAGTTCTATTTGTTGATTCTTGGTATTATTCCTTGTGCAACTGCAGTTAAAAGCCTGGTGGTTTTTGAGACAATGTCCTGCTGAGTTACTTAGGGTCCCTGAATTTTCATTATGTTTGGTTTGATGTTTTTGAGACAGAGTTTTGCTCTGTACTTGAAGTTGGCCTTGAGCTCACTGTGTAGCCCAGGCTGGCATGGTGGTCCTCCTGACTTAGCCGTCTGAGTGCTGGCATTTTAGGCATGCACTACCACACATGGTGGGTATTGAATTTATAGTTGTCCTCCCTGAGTAGCTGGTATTTTTTTTGTGTGTGTGTGTGTGTGAGAAAGTAAATTTATACTGTATAGACTTTTCACCTAAAAGTCATGCTTGCTTTGTGGCATTTTATTATATGCAGGTATCATTTCTTTCACCATTTCCCTATTATTACAGAGATATCTAGGCTATTTCTAGTCTTCTGCAGTTAGAAACACTCCTCACCCAGTATTTTGCTTTTGTGTTTGTCTTCTTCATATCTTTACTTTTCCTTTTAAGTTTCTTTTCTTTTTTTTTTTTTTTTTTTTTTTTTTTTTTTTTTTTTTTTTTTTTTTTTTTTTTTTTTTTTTTTTTTTTTTTTTTTTTTTCTTTTTATTTGTGGTCCTGGGGATTGAACCCAAGGCCTTGTGTGTGCTAGGTAAGTACTTACCCGTTGAGCTACATCCCTGGCCCACCTTTGAAGTTTCTTTAACTAGAGCTTCTAAATTGATAATGTATTGTTAAATTTGTTCCTGGAAAATTTGAACAATAAACTGTGGGCATTTTTAAAAGCTAATAGTCATTTTATGCAAATATTCACTAGTAGTTTGAGAATAGACAATAAGTTTTTAGTGTAACCACCTGACCTTGTGGAGAAGAGCTGGGCTCTGGTCTTCTCTGCCCCCGAGACCTATCAGATCCCCCATCCCTCATGTGTGCACGGTTGGGTGTGTGAAAGAGACCTGAACCAAGTGTGAGATTCTCTGAACTTAAAATGATGCTAACTTGATCTGATGGTACTGGGAAAAAAGAATTGTAATCTTTTCATTCTAATCTTTCTTTTAGATAATTTCTAATGCAAAGAACACAGTCCAAGGATTTAAAAGATTTCATGGACGAGCATTCTCTGATCCTTTTGTGGAGGCAGAAAAGTCTGGCCTTGCATATGATCTTGTGCAGTTGCCTACTGGATTAACAGGTATAAAGGTAAGGTTCTCAAGATAATGCCATAAGTGAAAAGCAGCATTTTATCAGCCATTAGTTCAGTATCCTTACCTTCTTTTTTTTTTTTTTTTTTTAAGATAGGGTCTCACTCAGGTTCTTTTTTTTTTTTTTCAAGATAGGGTCGGATAGGCCTGAACTCACTATGTAGCCTAGGCTCCTGCCTCAGCCTCCTGAGTGCTGGGATTGCAGGTTCTGCCACCACATCCAGCTAAGTCAGGGTCCATGGCCGTCATCTCAGTACAGAATGGTGTAGAGATCAAGCTGAAGTCCCTTGGGAAAGGGGCTTAGTCCTAAGCACGAAAAGTCAGCAGAGAAGAGGGAGATGAAGGGGGAGAGTATTAGGTACATGTATGGGAGGAAAATTGGCTAAGAAGTAAGCACAGGGCAGAACGCAGAGGGGACAACAGTTGAGAAGGGGGCTTACAAGAAAGGCTTGTTCCCTGTCTTTCTCATGTGTAGTAAGAAAGTGTTAGGTTCCTGTCCCTCTTTGGTGTGTGCCTGGGATCCCAGCCCTCCGGAGGCTGAGGTACAAGGACTACTCCGAGTTCAAGGCCAGCTTAGGTTCTACGTAGTTGATACCCTGTCTTAAAAATAAAAAAGTAGCTGGGCGTGGTGGCGCAGGCCTGTAATCCCAGCACTTGGGAGGCTGAGGCAGGAGGATTGTTGTGAGTTGTGAGTTTAAGACCAGCCTGAGCTACAAAGTGAGCTGAGGTCAGCCTGAGGTGCATAGTGAGACTTTGTGTCAAAAAGACAAAAAAAAGTATTTTTATTTTATTTATTATATTTTTGGCAGAACCAGGGATTGAACCCAGGCAAGCACTTATTCTACTGAGTTATCTCTCTGGTCCCCATAAAAATAAAAAATAAATTCTAAACCAAGATTAGTTATCATTGAGTGGGGGAGTGAAAGGAAGAAGCCAAATTGGGGCAGCAGCCAAAGAGCCCAGGGCGAGGGTGTGCACCTCGTTTCAGGTCTGTAGCTTTTGTCAATGTTGTAGACTTTGGTCCAGGGGAAGACTGTGGAAACTTTCCCCCTTCTAGTACTGGGGATCAAGGCCTTCGTACTGAGTGATACCCCAACCCTCTTTGAATTTTTTTGTATTGAGACAGGCTCTCACTAAGTTGCCAGAGCTGGGCTGAAAGATTATAATTTTGTTTTTCATTTTTAGCATTTTAATAATTTTATTGGGGCCAGTAAGATAGCCCAGTGGACTAAGCGCCTACATAACAAGTGCAGGGACTGGGGTTCAGATCCCTGGTACACTGCATGCCACACTGGCTCGGCCCCTGGGTGTGCTGGGCTGGCCCCCCAGTCTGGGCATGGTGGTGCGTGCCTGTAATCTCAGCACTGGAGAGGCTGAAAACAGGACAGTCACTACGAGTCCAAGCTGAGTAGTGAGACCCTGTACCAAATACATAAAAAAAAAATTGGTATATTTTAGATATATTCCTCTCCCTCTTCAGTTCCTTCCATTACAAAAGCTTTGTTTCTTTTTTTCTTTATAAAGATTGTATGGAATTTTTTTTCTCTTTTTGGGGAGTGGGCTCAGACTTTGCATTTTTCTGCTGAAGCCTACCAGAGTGCTGTAATTACAGCTGTGTGTGGTCTGCTAGCCCTGCCTGTTCATTCTAGGTGGTGAGAGCACTAGGAGGTGGTGCCAGGTGCTGCAGCTCTAGAAGGCGGGCGGTGCTGGGCACAGCTAGGCACTGCAGCTCTAGGAAGCGGTACCGGGCATTATAGCTTTGTGTTCTTGCAGGTGACATATATGGAAGAAGAGCGCAGCTTTACGACCGAGCAGGTGACTGCAATGCTTTTGTCTAAGTTAAGAGAGACAGCCGAAAGTGTTCTGAAGAAGCCTGTTGTTGACTGCGTGGTTTCGGTGAGTTTGATCCCTGTTTGGTTTAGGAACTTTGATCATGAAGCAAAGAAAAGAAATTTGTAACTGTAAGTAAACAGTTTTCATCTTGAAGCAGGTATGGTAGTCCATTATGCTGTATTATCAGCATCTGGGATGCTGAGTCAGGATGAACACTTCAAGTTCAAGGCCAGTCTGGAAAACAAGTGAAGCCTTGTCTCAAAGAAAACCAATTTTTTTTTTAAATTTATTATTTTTAATTTATTGAAAATAGACATTCAGTCTTTACTTCTAGCACTGCCATGAATCAGTGGACAGTGCCCACCTCCCTCACTAAACGCTGCAGAACCCTGTCCCAGTGGTACTGTCCAGAAGCCATGTGGAAGTGTATGGAGTACATGTGTGGGACCTTTGCTCAAAGGGAAGTCACAAGGTTTTTTTTTTGAGACAGGGTCTCACTATGTAGTTCAGGCTGGTCTCAATCTCATTTTGTAGCTCAGTCTGGTCTTGAACTCACAACAATCCTCCTGCCTCAGCCTTCTGAGTGCTGGGCTTACAGGCATGCGCCACCATGCCCTGCTCAAAGTCATAAGGTTTGTGCCCCTTGTCACAGTAACCCCAAATTCCTGTTGGGTGTGTCATAAACAGAGGAGCCATCCTTCAGGCTACCTGCTCTGAGCATACCCATGAAAACCAAATTTTTGTTTTTTCTCTTATTTCAGGTTGTAATGATTATCTCTTTACTGTTGGGCTTGTTTAAATCTTGTTGGTTTATTTTTATTTTTTTGTATTTTAGGACAGAGTCTATAGGGTCTCATTGTGTAAACCGGACTTGTAGTGATCCTCCTGTTTACAGCCCCCCAAGTGCTGGGATTACAGTTGTGCTACGATGCCTAGTCTCAGTCACTATCTCAGCACATCTCTGGGGATGGGGCGGTCATAGCAGGCCTAAGGATTGAATCCTCAGCTCTTGGGCCTGCTTGCAGGCACTTTAATCTGCTGAGCTATTTGGCTAGCCCTCTTGTGGGTTTTTAAAGTTCCTTTCATAGCCCACACCTTCATTGGTGTATTACTTACTCATTTTTGTATTTTGGAGACAGGGTCCCACTATACAGCTAAGGCTGGCCTTGAACCCACTCTGTAGCCCATGCTGGCCTTGAACTTGCAGCAATCCTTGTGCTTCAGCTTCTAGAATGCTGAGATGACAGGTGCAGGCCACCACAGCTGGCCCCTAGATTTATTTTAGTACCCAACCATACTTAGCACAGGGCAACTACTTGTTTGTATTAGTGGAATGCTCTTGAGTGTAAATGGCTTTTGTCTCCATTTCTGTGTACTGACTGTGTCAAGTGTGGAGTCAGTGACTTGGATTCCTTAGTGGCTGACGGTGGGGGCTGTACTTCTCACATGTTCATGCCTTTGCATTGTCCCCATTTCTTCACATCATGCCCTTTATTTGGTCTTGAATGATGCTGAAGTTGTTCAGGCCACAGTACCCAGAATGCTCCTGACCTCACCCAAATGATGTTCAAGTACACTTCATGTGACATAGTGGAATGCCCAGGGGATTTTCTCTACTGGAGAAAATGCATTGAGTGCTGGGTGAAGGTCCTGAAGATGACCCTGAATTCTTAGTCTTTTGCTAGGAAGTTTGGGCATGTAGCTGGACACATGGTAAGGACATAGAATAAAATTAAGAAAAGGAAAAGGAGTTGGGTGTGGTGGCGCCTGCCTGTAATCCCAGCACTCGGGAGGCTGAGGCAGGAGGATTGTTGTGAGTTCGAGACCAGCCTGAGCTACAAAGTAAGCTTAAGGCCAGCCTGAACTGCATAGTGAGACCCTGTCTCAAAAAGACAAAAAGACAGAAAAAAAAAAAAAAAAGAAAAAAAAGAAAAGAAAAGGAAAAGGTACCATTACACAGCTCTTGGAGAAAGTGAGGCATAGGCCTTCCGGAGTCAGGCCCAGTCCCTGACAGCAAGGTGTGGAATTTGTGTGCAAAGTCTACCAGGAAAATTGTGCCTGTGTTGAGAAGCTTAGGGTTTTCACATTGATGCCCTGTACCTAGAAAATGCCAAACTTCTAGACTCCCAGAAGAATAGGTCTTCACCATAAGCAATACTGATTGTGTTACCTTTTTTTTTTTAATTGAAAATTGAATTTGGGACCTTGCACTTGTCAGGCAGGATTTTAGACCGCTGAGCTATCTCCCCACCCCCTCAGTGTTCTTAAGCAAGCTACAAATGCAGAATGCTACAGGTACTTACTTGGGAAGCTGTGGGTCAGAGAGAGGTATTTAAGAATAGATTTGTAGTGCTTCACAGACAAGGCAGAATTGCCGTTTTTTGTTGTTATTGGTTTTTTTTTGGGGGGGGCAGAACTGGGGATTGAACTTAGGCCCTTGTGCTTGCCAGGGAAGTGCTTATTCCACGGAGCCATTTACCTGGCCCCTGTTACTGTTTTTGGTGGTACTAGGGATTAAACTCAGGGCCTTGCGCTTGCCAGGCAAGCACTTAGTCCACTGAGCTATCTCCCTGGCCCAGAATTGCCCTTTGTGAAGCTGAACACTGGAAAAAAAGAACAACCTGGACAGAGGGGTAGTAGTGGAGAGATGTGGAATACACCAAGCCAGTTCACAAGATAATACCAGATTTCTGCAGCCCTGGCCTTCCTCTTGATTGTGTCATGTTGTAGGCACAGGCAAACTCTTAGCCAGTTAGGGATTTTTAGTTTTTTCAAGTTAACTTAAAGCAACTCTTTATTAACAAGCTTCTAGATGCCAGTGGAACTCTTCAATGCCACACAAGGGCAGATTTTGCAAGCAAACCTTTCTAAGGACAGTAGTCCCTGGCTTTCATATTAAAATAACTGTGATCTTGTAACTGAGATTATCTAGGTAATAAAAGGAAGTGCAGTGTATAGCTAGTGTTTGTCCCAAAACCATCATTGAAGATTGTAACTTTTTCTGTTGGGTGAAATATGTTCTTTATCATATGTAGAAATTGCTCAAGGTATTTGAGTTCCTGGGTTTTACTGATAAGATGATGTCCATCATGTAGTAAACTGAGAATGTTTTTGTAGGTTCCCTGCTTCTATACTGATGCAGAAAGACGATCAGTGATGGATGCAACACAGATTGCTGGTCTCAATTGCCTGCGATTAATGAATGAAACCACTGCAGGTGAGATGGGACTGCATGCTTTTACTCCTTTGATTAACGCTGAGGGTGTAAGATCTTACAGTAAGTTTCTTGCTCCTTGTTTTGCCTGGCAGGCTGCCATCCTCCTGTTGGTTGTAGTGTTTTGGAATCCTGTGTCATGTGAAGAGTTAATCTCACTGGTACTTCTGTATTTTTTTTTTTTTTGCAGAACTGGGGATTGAACTCAGGCCCTTGCGCTTGCCAGGGAAGCGCTTATTCCACTGAGCCATCTCCCCAGCCCCAAGCTTTTCTTTTTCTCTTTTTGGCGGAACTGGGGATTGAACTCAGGTCCTTGCGCTTGCCAGGGAAGCACTTATTCCACTGAGCCATCTCCCCAGCCCCTACAACAGCATGTATTTTGGTGCTTAATCTTATACTTGGAAGACTTGGAAAAAAACACACTTCCTGTGTGTGTGGCAGTGCTTTACTTGCAGCGCTGTTTTTGTATCTGACTTTTGGACTGGTGCACTCAGGATTGGGGTGTAAAGTAGCAAGCATGTCAGGGAGTGGACATGTAGGAATGTGACATGGCGCAAGGGTGAAGAAATGGAGGAAGGTCTGTCTGGAGAGTGGGAGAATCGGTTTCTGAAGAAGTATCTCAGTTCATGGGAAATTATAAGGAAGGTTGACCACCAGCATTTACCTCTTTGTAGTTAATGTTCCCAAGAATAAATTGTGCAGTGCTTATAAAGAATTTAATTAAAAGAAAAAGCCAGGCCTGCTGGCACATGCCTGTAATCCCAGCACGTGGGATGCTGAGGCAGGAGGATTGTGTGAGCTTGAGGCTAGCCTGCACTATACAGCAAGACTCTGACAAAAAATTACCCCACCAACATAAGAAAAAGAATTTGATTCTATTTAAGATACAACACATAATGCAATTCCAGTCCTATATGTAGAACTTCTTTTTAGTTCTTAAGTAAATTCTGTTTATTACCTAAATGCTACCATTGTGTTGTTTTTCTCATACAGTTGCTCTTGCATATGGAATTTATAAACAAGATCTTCCTGCCTTAGAAGAGAAACCAAGAAATGTAATTTTTGTAGACATGGGACATTCTGCCTACCAAGTTTCTCTGTGTGCATTTAATAGAGGAAAACTGAAAGTAAGTATAGTTTTCATTTTCCTTAAGATTATTACAAGTGTGGGGCCGGGGAGATGGCTCAGTTGAATAAGCACTTCCCTGGCAAGCTCAAGGGCAATCCCCGGTTCTGAAAAAAAAAAAAAAAATGAATTGGGGCTGTAGCTCAATGTACAAGTGTTTGTGTAGAGAATTTGAGGCTCTGGTTCCCTGACTGGTAGTAGCGAGAGGGAGCAAGAGTTGGCATGATGTGAACAGACCCCCAGGAAAAGGCTCTTGAGATAACTGAGGCCCAGCTGGGACCGTGGTGTGTGCAGCACTCTGGGAGAGTGCTGCAGAAGGGCTGTAAGTTTGAACTCCCTTGGGTATGAAGTGAGGTATTGTCTCCAACAACTAAAGGCTAGGCATGTAGCTTGGTGCAAGACCCACTGGGTAAAATCCCTAGCACGCCCACCCCCTATCCTGTCTTAAATTTGTCATCTCTAAAATAGTATTTACCTTGTAGACATTGAAAGATTCTTGTGTGTGTGGTTTTCTTTGTATGTGTGGTTTTTGTTGCTCTCTCTGGCTGGCCTCAAATTTGCAGTAATCCTCCTGCTTCAGCCTCCCAAAGTGTTGGGATTACAGGCATATGCCAGCATACCCAGAATTTCTGGATTTTTTTTTTTTTTTTTTTTTTTTTTGGTACTGGGGATCAAACTTGACCTCACGCTTGCCGGGTGTTTTGCCACTGAGCTAAATCCCAGGCTCCTGGAATGCTAGAAATCCTGCAGTAGGCACACAGAATTGTGCTGAAAACAGAAGGGGGGACAGAGGGGGGACATTGATTTTGCTGATTGATAATAATTGTACAGTAGGGTATAAAATCAGTTCTCCATCTGCCTAAGATGGTTTTATCCAGTGTTTACTTTCGTTGAGTTGTGTATCAAGGTCTTAACCTGGGGGTTGTGGGGAGAGGCTCAGTGCAGATAGATGAATCTTTGCAGCTTTAAAAGGTGTAATAATCCGGTGTTCTTTAGAAACAGGCTTGTTTTAGATCTTTTGTAAACAGAACAAAAGCAAATCTTGGTTATAAAGGGAGAGGTTTTTTTTTTTCTTCCTTTTTTACTTTTTTCTTAAGAGTCTACCAAGGGGTTTGGGGTGATAGCCCAGTAGGAATAAGCACTTGCCTGGCAAGCAAGAGGTCCTGAGTTCAATCCCCAGTACCACCAAAAAAAAAAAAAAGGAAGAAGAGTCTACCTGGCTGGGGAGATAGCTCAATAGACTAAGCACTTAAGAGCCTGCATTCATTTCCTGGTTCCGCAAAAAAGAAGAGTCTACCATCTGTATATGTGTTCTGAAATCGTCTTTCACTGTTGGTGTGGTGGTTACCTGTCAGTTTTCCAGATGTTTTGGTTACTGTTTATTTTTTGCTTTCTTTTAAATTTAATTATAAAATACACATTATTAAAAAAAAATCCTCAAACTTGGGAAATAACCTACATGTAAAGAAAAGATGTTCCTCTGGGCCGGGGAGATGGCTCAGTAGAATAAGTGCTTCCTTGGCAAGTGCAAGGGCCTGAGTTCAATCCCTGGTTCCACAAAAAAAAAAAAAAAGAAACTGTGTTCCTTAGAGCCTCCGCGCTGTGACACTTCCCTTCCCTAGTCTATCCTCTTCATTTGGTGGTACTGTGGCTGGAGTCAGTGCTTCTGCATCCAGGTACACTGCCAGCTCTTGGCATTTTTCATTTTGAGACAAGTCTCACTAAGTTTTCTGAGCTGGGCTGAATTTGTGATCCTCCTACCGGGGCTTCAGCCTGCTGAGTAGGTAGGAGTTTCAGGTGCCTGCCACTCTGCCTGTCTTGTTCTAATTTTTTAATAGAAGCAAAATTGAAATCACACTACATTCAGTTCTTTGTCCTCTGTTTTTCCAGGTAATACATTAAATTCTTAATGATATTTTGCATTATTTGACTTTTTTTTTTTTTTTGCAGAACCACGTATTGAACTCAGGCCCTTGAGCTTGCCAGGCAAGCGCTTATTCTGCTGAGCCATCTCCGTGGTCCCTGCATTATTTGAAGAGATTGCTTTTAGTTATCATTTAGCCTTTTATTGAATTTAATTAAATCTAGTTTGTATCTAATCTGCCACAGATTTTGAGACTTTAATATAAGCGGTAGGTTTCTGCTAAATAGAGAAGTTGTCTATTAGTATCTAATAGGACTAAAGAAGTAGGCTTTATTATCTTTCTGGTAGTCAGCCGCTTAGAGAAGGCCTTTCATGTCATTCGCAGCTTTGTGATACCGTTGAGACTATCTATAACTCTGTAGGTAGTGCTAGGCTGTCCATCCTCATTGCTGTCAGGGGTTGGGATTAGCTGAGTGGAGAAGCATGGATTTTGTGCAGAGTTTTGCAGATTTTTTTTTTATTTTTTTATTTTTTGGGACTGGGGATTGAACTCAGGACCCTGTGCTTGCCAGGCAAGTACTTAACTACTGAGCTATCTCCCTGGGCCTGAATTTTGAAATCATGTTTTGAATTTCACCTCTGCAATTTGAGTAACCTTGTGACCTGCAAATTACTTGTGTCATCTGTAGTGTGACCTGTACATTGGGGATTACAGTGTCTTGTCAATGTCTTTTATTAAGGATTAAGGGACATGTGCATATGGCCTTGTTTCAACTTTGAAATACATGCCTTTTTTTCTGAACAATTTAAATTTGTATCATGATAAATTTCAGAATGAACTGGTTAATTGGATTAATTTTTTTTCTAAGGTTTTGGCTACAGCATTTGACACAACGCTGGGAGGCAGAAAGTTTGATGAGGTGTTAGTAAATCACTTCTGTGAAGAATTTGGGAAGAAATACAAGCTAGACATAAAGTCTAAAATCCGTGCATTATTACGACTATCTCAAGAATGTGAGAAACTCAAGAAATTGATGAGTGCAAATGCTTCAGACCTCCCTTTGAGCATTGAATGCTTTATGAATGATGTCGATGTATCTGGAACAATGAATAGGTAACTATTCATATTTTGATGTTGAACCAATTTGTGATTTCCCCCCCCCTTACCTTACTTAACTAATTGTTGAAATTGTGATGGTTGGTAATCCGATGATAACTTCAATTTTATGGGTAAAAGTTATAGGTCATTCCAGGGGCTTAGTTTTATGTAAAGGTTGGGTTTGATTATTCCTTTACCAGAGACTAGTATTTTTATTTTGAGTAATTCTAGGAAGTTAGTACCTCTAACATGCACCTTCATAATGCATTATACATTATCTGTGACTTACTGGTTTTCATAAAACTAGGACAAAATGCTTTATTTGGAATTAAGTTGAATTTAGCCATTGATTTAGAAGTCACTGTTTTTGAGTGGCTCAGGATCACTTGGAGCAGTAGCTGTTTTTGTATAGCACTGTAAGGATTCTGCATAATTGACCTTTAGGGCCATTCTCAGAAGCACTCAGTGTTATTGTTGCCTGGTTGTGTTGCTTGGTTGATGGGAATGCATTCTTTTGGCTGTGAGCTCTGCTGGTTTTAGACAAGACCAATAGCTTGTTTAGAGAAGCCTGTCCCAGTGATCTTTAGAAAATTGAGATGGTGTTTGCTGTTGCCTAGTATCCAAATTTTAACTTGTGTTTTCTCTTACTTGGAAGTAATAGCTTTCATTGTTATTGAGCAGAAGGTTTTGTGTGTGTTTTCTGCAGATGGTGGCTAAGCCAGTGTGTGTTTCACAAGTTGTTAGGGAGATGTTAAGACTTTTCAGGGCTGATACCTTTTAAGCAGAAACTGTTGGGGTGGGGGAGATGGCTCAGTAGAATAAGTGATTGCCTGGCAAGCTCAAGGGCCTGAGTTCAATCCCTGGTTCTGCAAAAAAAAGAAAGAAACTGGTTTGGCAGTGTGCTGGTTTTTTAAAACACATTGTTCTGTGTCTGAATTGTTGGAACATAGATCCCATTACTCTCATTTCTTTCTCTACTTTCCTTCTCTCTTGTCTTTCCTTCCTTACCTCCCAAGAATCATGTAGTTGCTTTGCCAGTGAGCCAGTCCCCAGTCCCTTTCATTTTTTATTTTATTTTATTGTTTTTTGTCTTTTTGAGACAGGGTCTCACTATGCAGTTCAGGCTGGCCTTAAGCTCACTTTGTAGTTCAGGCTGGTCTTGAACTCACAACAATCCTCCTGCCTCAGCCTTCCAAGTGCTGGAATTACAGGCACGTGCCACCACGCCCAGCTTCCTTTTCATTTTAAGGCAGGGTCTTGATGAGTTGTTCAAACAAGACTTGAACTTGTGACTCCTTTCCCTTCTTCAGTTTCCCAAAGTGCTGGGATTATAGATATGTATGACTGCAGCTGGATATATGCTCCATTTTACAGTCTTTTTCTTTTTTCTTTTTTTTTTTTTGTGAAACCAGGGATTGAACTCAGGCCCTTACACTTGACCAGGGAAGCGCTTATTTCACTGAGCCATCTCCCTAAGCCTGCATTTTGTACTCTTTATTTACTCATTAATGTCTTTATTTACTTTTTGGTTACAAATAAGAACCTTTATTGTTTGTTAATTGAGGATAACACTTCATTTTTTTATTGTCAGAAAACTAGCTCAATTTATTTTTCATTTTTTTAATTTTTGGCTGGCTCAGGCTGCCAAAGGGAGGGTCCGGTGTGGCATGTGGAGCTGAGGATCCAACTGCGGTCCCCCATGCCTGACTGCATTTGCCCATGCAGACACTTAAACAACTGAGCTTAACTGGCAAGCCCCTACTAGCTCAATTTAAACACTCCGTGATTTGTACATAATTTATACAAATTCAAGCCGGGCATGGTGGCGCATGCCTGTAATCCCAGCACTCGGGAGGCTGAGGCAGGAGGATTGTTGTGAGTTCGAGACCAGCCTGAGCTACAAAGTGAGCTTAAGGCCAGTCTGAACTGCATAGTGAGACCCTGTCTCAAAAAGACAGAAAAAAAAAAAAAAATTTATACAAATTCTTGTGGTGCTGAGCATTGAACCCAGGATCTTCCCACTGAGCTTCATCTCTTGCCCTTTTTAATTAAATGAACTGGTTTATTGTATGACACATAATAATTATACTCAATTTGGGGACTTGATACATGCATCATAAGTGTACTTTCCTTTCCCCTTCCGGCCTTTCTCCGTTCCCGTTTCCCTTACATACCTAAGTTTCACATGAAAGAGCCACCATTGATCTAACACTCTTAGTCTTTCTGTTTTGCTTTTGTTGAAGTAGATTATATAAATAAAGTTGGGAAGACATATATTAACATAGATATTTAGAAATCCATCCATATACCACATAGTAGCATGACTGTCTTATGACCTTTTTTTGTCTTATTTTTCATTTAATACCCTTTAAAAAGGGGCAGCATAGTTTTATTTGTTTGTTTGTTTGTTTATTTATTTATTGCAGAACCAGGGATTGAACTCAGGCCTTGCACTTGCCAGGGAAGCGCTTATTGTAACACTGAGCCATCACCCAGCCTCAATGTCTTTATTTTAAATCAAATTTTATTGGTATGTTTTAGATATACATAATGATCATATTTATATGGAGAATTTGTACATGATATAACTTTTTCCCATTTCTTCCCCTCTTCCTCCCCTTCCCATTTACAAAAGGTCTTCTCATTTTTTCCTTCTTTTCTCTCTTTTATTCCTCATTCATTGTTCCCCTCTCCATTTGAATATTTTCTTCCTTTTCACAATGCTTACACATTTGGTTCTTTTTTTTTTTCCTTCTATATTTAGGGAAGGGTCTATAGCATGTTCAGGATCTCACTACTAGATTGGACTTGTAGTGATCCGCCTGTTTATAGCCTCTGAAGAGCTGGGATTATGGGTGTGTGCCACCATGCCCAGTCTTAATTGCTGCCTCTGTGTGGGGGGGGTCGGGGGTGTATATGGCTGGGGCTGGTATAGCAGCCCCCCCATGAAAAAAAAAAAACCACATTTTGGTTCTTAATTACACAAACATGCATGTCTGGCTGCTTTCATTTAGTGTAATATTTTTCAGGTTCATCCACATATCAGTACCTTTTTTGTGCATATAATGCTTCATTGTATGATTATGTCACAATTTGTATTTATTTGTCCACTAGTTGATGGGCGTTTTGAGTTGTTGTTCCTTGTAGTTGTTGTGGATGGTGCTGTGAACAAATAGTTGATTCTAGATGTGGTGCTTTGTTTTTTGGTACACAGAATTGCTGGCTTGCACTGTACATTTATTTATTTATTTATTTATTTATTTATTTATTTATTTATTTATTTTTTGTCTTTTTGAGACAGGGTCTCGCTATGCAGTTCAGGCTGGCTTTAAGCTCACTTTTGTAGCTCAGGCTGGTCTTGAACTCACAACAATCCTCCTGCCTCAGCCTCCCGAGGGCTGGGATTACAGGCATCCGCCACCACGCCCAGTCTGTACTGTACTTTTATAGCTTTGTGAGGAGTCACCAAACCTTCCTTACTGTTTTCTTTCCTTGTTAAAGTTGGGCAGTTTTCAGTGCTCACCTCAGCAGTGTGACATCCTCACTGTCACCTGTTTGTCAGTTTCTTTTTTTTTTTCCCCTGGAACCAAGAATTGAACTGAGGCCCTTGTGCTTGCCAGGAAAGCACTTATTCCACTGGGCCATCTCCCCAGCCCCAGTTTCTTTAATTTTATGGTACTGCCTTTTCACTTTAATTGTTGAAACATCATTTTCTTGTATTCTCCTCCATCCCCCTACCACCGCCCCTCAGTGGGGATTGAACCCAGGGCTTTCACACTTGGTAGACAGCTGTTCTACTGGGCTGTGTTCCTGACTCCTTTTTAAAAATGTGATTCAGCCAGCTGCGGTGGTCTACACCTGTACTTTCAGCCCTTGGAGTCTGAGGCAGGAATAGCATCATGAGTTTTGAGGTCAACCTGAACTATATAATAGAGTCCCTGTCTCGAAAAACACCTGTCCTTCCCAAATCTTTTCTTTCCCCTTTTGTTTTGGTACAGGACACTGTTACAGAGAAACTGTTAATATGAAAATCTAAAGCGGGTGTGGTGGTGCACACCTATAATCCCAACACTCAGGAAGCTTAGGTATGGGTCTGAGAGAGGCTGCTGCTGGCTGCGCAGCACCCTGGTACAAAAGAAAAATGAGATGGTATAGCACGTGGTCAGCATGCATGAAGAGTGGTGCTCAGTTCCCAGCATCTTAAAGGAAAATTATTAGCTTATGTTCTTCAGAGGAAGTCTGTGGTCTGTGAAATAGTATTTCAGTAAAGCTTTTCTTTTGGTAGAACTGGGGATTGAACTCAGGCCCTTGCACTTGCCAGGGAAGCACTTACTCCACTGAGCCATCTCTCTAGCTCCTCAGTAAAGCTTGAAGAAAAAAAAAAGAAACTGTCAGAAATCTTTGCTGCTGCCATTTTCCTAGTCCTTTGTTCCATTTGTTTGCTTGTTTTTCAAAGATGCTGGATGTCAAACATAGATCCTAGTAAGCACTCTTAACCACTGAGCTATACCTGCAGCCTCAGCTTTTCATGGTTGTTTTCCCCCCCTTTTTTTTTCTTTTTGATATTGTTAAATTTTATTGGCAGGGGCTGGGGAGATGGCTCAGTGGAATAAGTGCTTCCCTGGCAAGCACAAGGGCCTGAGTTCAACCACTAGTTCCTTAAAAAAAAAAAAATTATTGGCATCACGTTTATCTCTTTACAGGAGAACTCCACTTATACCTAGCATAGAGACTTCATGTTTTTAATTGTTGACATTTTTAAGTATCCAGCAAAGATAAGAGAATTTTATTAGTTTTGCAGAACTGGCCCTTGCACTTGCCAGGCAAGTGCTTATTCTATTGAGCCATCTCCCTGGCCCCTTAAGAGAATTTTATAGTGACATCCAATGGGCTGGGCAACATGGTGATTTCATGGCCCATTATATAAACAAGACTCTTGTCTCAAAAACATAACACAGCAGGTGTGATGTCTCACACCTATAATCCCAGCACCTGGGAGACTGAGGTAGGAGGGTCACTTGAGGTGAGCCTAGGCTACATAGCAAGACTTTGTCTCAAAGAAAGAAAGAAAAAGAAAATCCAATGTGCCATTTTGATTTTACATCCCTTGGGAATATGTGTAGTCCAGTTTTTTTTTTTTTTTTTTTTTTTTTGTGGAACTGGAGTAGTCCAGTTTTTGCACATCTTTACCAACACTGGTTATTACCTGTTTTTTTTTTTAATATTGAGAAAGAAGTAGCAATGAGACAGTTTCAAAATAGGTTAGTAGGACACTTACAAAAATTAATACATTGCATATTGTTTTCTTTGTAGTAGTTGCTGGTTTTCAATTTAATCCATTGCACATGAAAGTGGGATGTGATTTAACCAGCTGTTGTATTTTCTAACAGAGGCAAATTTCTGGCAATGTGTGATGACCTCTTAGCTAGAGTGGAGCCGCCACTTCGTAGTGTTTTGGAGCAAGCCAGTAAGTATTCTTCTGAGTTCTGTGTGCCTCAGACTGTAGTGTGTCTCCTTTTCCTCCTAAGCAGTATACATCTTTTTATCTTTTATCTTTCCTCTGGAATGCCTCCTTCTCCAGAGTAACTTTTGATACATGTTCTAAGGAAATCTAAAAAGTTTATCCTAGAAAGCTAATTGAGATTCAAAGATAGGTATACGTTTTCAGTTATTTATTAAAAATTTTCTTTTGGAGTGCTAATGTGGTAGGAAGCTTTTCGGTCAGTGAATTCTTGATTAGCAGAAAGATAAACAAAAGGAGCCTATGACAATGACTTCATTTAATAGGATTTTTTAGCTTTTCCTTTTTTGCAGTACAAGGGGTGAACTCAAGGGTGTGCTACTACTGAGCTGCATCCTAAGCTCCTTAATAGTTTTTCTTTTGAGAAGCAGCTTTATGCCGGGTGTGGTGGTGCATGCCTGTAATCCCAGCACTTGGGAGGCTGAGACAGGAGGATTGTTGTGAGTTCGAGACCAGCCTGAGCTACAAAGTGAGCTTAAGGCCAGCCTGAACTGCATAGTGAGACCCTGCAAAAAGAAAAAAAAAAAAAAAAAAAAAAAAAAAAAAAAAAAAAAAAAAAAAAAAAAAAAGAGAAGCAGCTTTATTAACTTGCTTACACTTCCTTGAGCAGCCACCTGAGCAACTGGGTTTACTTCAAAGTGAGTGTATCAGTCTTCTCTCCTTGCTGGGGCAAATACCCAGCAATCAAATGAAGGAAGGAAAGGTTTATTTAGCTCATAGTTACCAGAGGTTTCAGTCCATACTAGGCTGACTCCAAGGCAGAGCGGCACATGGCAGAGAGCAGCCTTTCATGGTGGCTGCAAAGAGCAGACAGCAAAATGCAGGCATAGTAGCAACAATGGCAACTAAGAGGAAATCTGTCTTAAGTTGCATTCTGGCTATCCATCCCAGCTGGGGGAAGTTCACCCATAATCCTAGCAGTACTAAGGCCCATAATTCCAGTGGATCATTAATCTCAAACTCTAGAAGTCCCCACCCTGTGATTGAATGAGGCTTTGTGGGGACAACTAAGACACAAACCATAACAGTGGGGATTGCCTCCCTGGGCAGGATGCTAAGTGGCAATTTAAGAATATGTTAGTGATTTTCCTGAAATCTTGGGCACAGTGTTTCTGTAAACTGTACACTGTGTCTTGGGTTGCTGACTGTTTCACCATTGAGTTACATTCTCCTTTCAATACGGACTTAAGTCTTCAATCATAGTGGTTGTGGCACTGGAGCATGTTCTTTCCACACCAGGAGATAATCCTCCTGTGTGTGTGTGTGTGTGTGTGTGTGTGTGTGTTTGGGACAGGGTCTCACTATGCAGTTCAGACTTGCCTTAACTTTGTAGCTCAGGCTGGTCTTGAACTCACAATCCTCCTGTCTCAGCCTCCCGAGTGCTGGGATTATAGGCATGCGCCACCATGCCTGGCTAATCTTCCCTTTCTTGAGAAGGGGTCTAGGTTAGCTTGTAATTCTGGAATTCCTGAGCTCAGTCTTCTGCCTCAGCTTCCCAGGTATCTGAGACTAAGGCATACCATGACATCTGGCTCCAGTGCCTTCTCCTCCCTTTTTTGAGGCAGTCTCACTATGTAGTCCAGACTGGCCTTGAACTCACTGTGTAGTTGCCTTTGGACTCATGGCCATCTATTCTGTTTCACCCTCCCCAGTGCTAGGACCACAGGTGTGCACCACCACGCCTGGCTGGCTGTACATGTGTATTGAGACAGGGTCCCACTATGTAGTTCATTCTAGTCTTGAACTCACTTTTTTTTTTTTTTTTTTTTTTTTTTGAGCTCACTTTGTAACCCAGGCTGGCCTTGCACTTGTGATCTTGCCACAGTCTCCTAAGTGCTGGGATTACAGGTGTGCACCACCACACCTGGCCCTATTTTATTTCATTATAAAATCCTAATTTAAATATTCTTTTAATCTAAATATCTAATTGTTTTAACAGAGTTAAAGAAAGAAGATATTTATGCAGTGGAAATAGTTGGTGGTGCCACACGAATCCCTGCAGTAAAAGAGAAGATTAGCAAGTATTTTGGTAAAGAGCTTAGTACGACATTAAATGCTGATGAAGCTGTCACTCGAGGCTGTGCATTGCAGGTGAGGCATCTTACTTTAGCTCAGGGGCCTGAGGTGTAAGATTCTGACACTTTGGTTTTAAAATGTTACCCAGGTGTTCATAAAATAAATTGTGCTAGTACCTAATGAGATGAGAGATTGACTTAGAAATGTGGGTAATTCTGAACTTGAAATACTGCTTGAATTTGGCATATTTATCTATATGAAATGGTGTACATTGAATAAGGGTTTTTAGAGTTAGTGAAAAAATAAAAAGGGTTGGGCAAGTGGCTCAGTAGAATAAGTGCTTCTCTGGCAAGCCCAAGGACATGAGTTCAATTCCTGGTTCTGCGCCCCCCCCCCCAAAAAAAAAGGAAATAGAGACATGCAGATACTTTGAATGATAGAAGTTGTAAAACTGCTCAAGGGCCGAGGAGATGGCTCAGTGGAATAAATGCTTCCCTGGCAAGCACAAGAGCCTGAGTTCAATCCCTGGTTCCGCCAAAAACAAAACAAAAAAAACCTTGTTCAGACAGTGTTAAATTATGATCCCCAGTGATGGTGTGAAATTGTCTGTCTAGTGATGTCAGTTCGTTATGTCTGTACTTTATTACATGGAGTTTCTAAAACTCACGTTGCAGTGCGCGATCTTATCGCCTGCCTTCAAAGTCCGAGAGTTCTCCATTACTGACGTGGTGCCATACCCAGTGTCTCTGAGGTGGAGCTCTCCAGCTGAAGAAGGGCTAAGGTGAGATCTGTGCTCCTCCCAGTCACACTCCATGTTACTGTGCCATCCTGTCCTTTGTCTCACATAAACTTGTAGCCCATAGAGTCGGGGGATCAGTTCCTGTAGTCGCAGTAAACTGATGTCCTTATTTATTCTTCTTTTTGAGTTTGCGGAAATCATTGGTGCCTTTTATGCCACTTGAGTTTATTCTTTTATTTTAACTGACTTTGTTCATATGGAGTGTTGGAAACTCATACTGTGGATATAAAGCCAGTTAAGAGAGAAATGAGGACTATTAATAATCAGCAAACCTGGAATGGGTTAGAGTTAGGAACATCCTAAATTTGCGTGTTTTTGTCTTTTTCTTTCATTTAGTGACTGTGAAGTCTTTCCAAAAAATCATCCTGCTCCTTTCTCCAAAGTCCTCACATTTTATAGAAAGGAACCTTTTACTCTTGAGGCTTATTACAGCTCTCCTCAGGATTTGCCTTACCCAGATTCTGCAATTGGTGAGTAGAATTGGAAATGCAAAGTGTATAGGTACTTGGAGACCTGGGACAGCAAAAAGAAGAACAGGTGCAATATTCTGAAGTTCAGGTAGACCACAAAATAAAATTTCTTCCAGTCTTATTATAGGCTCACAGCCAACTAGACTGGCTCCCTGTTATTGGGGTACTTTTCTCATTTACTGCACATTGTAGTTATGCTTTGTGCATGAAGTGGTGTTAGATAAAGACTATAAAAGGTAAGCTAGGTATGGTGGCACACACCTATAATCCCAGCACTCGGGGAGGCTGAGGCTGAGGCCGTATTGTTGGGAGTTCAAGACCAGCCTGGGCTACAAAGTGAGCTCAAGGCCAGCCTGAACTAACTTAGTGAGACACTTTAAAAAGAGAGAAAGCAAGACTGTAAAGAGTTAATGTAATTCCATTCTAACTTTAAAATTGTTAGGATGGGGCTGGTGAGAAAACAGATTAAAGGCCTGCTTAGGCAAGTGCAGGGACTGGGGTTTGATTCCCTGGTGCCTGAGACCGGGAATGGTGGCACACACCTGTAATCCTAGCACTGGGGAGACTGAGATAGGATCACTATGAGTCTGAGCTGTATAGTGAGACTCTGTGCCAAAAACATTTAAAAAGGGGAAAAAAATCAGTTGGAAGTAGTTATATAGTATCATCGCCTAGGTTTTGGAGCTGTGTTGGCTAGCGTGCATATGTATGGAGAGAGTCTACATATGCAAACTCTGTTACAGAAAGATCATGATACATGAGTAGAGTATCACCAATGTTCTCAGTGGTGCTTAGAGTCTGTAGAAATGGAGTTAACGTATTCTGCTTTCCTCATTTGTAAAATAGGAATGATAGTTCATATTTAGTAGTGTTATAGGAATAAGCAAAAAGGTAACACCCTCATAATAACTCGGTCTAGAAATGCCAGTTTCATGATGAGTGACAGAAGTGTTGTAGTATTTTTTTTTTTTTTTAAAGAGGAAAAGGACAAATGTGTGTTTTAGGAACCTGCAGAGCTGTAGTATTACAAGAGGAAAAGCAGCAGTTCATGAAATAATGGATCCCTTAGGTGGAGCAGGATAATAAGCAATTGACCGTACATGAAAGAGCAGGAGGGCGCTGGCCAGGTAGCTCAGCAGGTTAAAGCGCCTGCTTAGGCAGATGCAGAGACTGGGGTTTGATCCCTGGAGTGCTGTGCTGGCCCCTCCCTCTGGGCATGCTGAAAGGGCTACTGAGACTTAGTGTGGCGGCATGTGCCTGTAATCCCAGTGCTTGGGAGGCTGAGAAACAGGATCACTAAGAGTCTGAACTGTGTAGTGAGACCCTGTAGTAAATATATAAAAAACACAGAGGGAAGTGGAGGGGGAAGTCTGCTTTGTCTGTGAGAGCCCTCCACTCCTGACTGGGCTGTTGTAAGTGCTACCTTAGTTACCTGGGAGAATGGAGGCGGCCTGTGCTTCGACTGGAATTTCCTGTTATGTGTTCTCTTTTTGTTTGTCTCTAGCTCAGTTTTCAGTTCAGAAAGTCACCCCCCAGTCTGATGGCTCCAGTTCAAAAGTAAAAGTCAAGGTTCGTGTAAATGTCCATGGCATCTTCAGTGTGTCCAGTGCGTCTCTTGTGGAAGTGCACAAGTCTGAGGAAAATGAGGAACCAATGGAGACTGATCAAAATGCAAAGGAGGAGGAGGTAGGTAATTTGGCACTGTAGAACAGTGGTGGTGAACCTGTGTTGTGTGTCACTTGTTTTTCCTTTATGACAAAAGATATTAGTGTATGAGTTGTTTAGAAAACAGATTTAATTGCAGTGTTGGCACTTTGGAATAAATAAGTGAGCTTTGGTTGCAGTTTTGTAGCTGGGCACTCATCTCTCGCAGGTTTGCCATCAGTGTCTTCAAACATTTAGGATGGCCTAGAAGTGACTTAGCTGAAATTGTAGCAGATAGTCTGAATGACAAAAGCAGAGCACATGTGTTGTTTCTTTTCCTGACATGGGTACACTAGTAGACAGGCTTTTAAAAATTCATTTATTCTTTCTTTGTTTCATTTGGTACAGGGCCTCACTGTGCAGCTCAGACCCGTAGTGATCCTCCTGTCTTAGCCTCCCTAGCATTGGAATTATAGGCATGTACCATTCCCAGTTTTGGTGGCTGGCAAGGCATGCAGTACTGGGGATTAAACCCAGGTCCTTGTGCTTGCCATGCAGGTGCTTAGACCACAAAGCTATCTTGGGGGGCCTTTTTTTTTTTTTTTTGAGGAAGAAGCCAGGGATTGAACTCTGGGCTTGCGCTTGCCAGGCAAGCACTTACTCAACCGATCTATGTCCCCGGCCCCAACCTTTTTTTTTTCTGAGATAGGGTCTCACTATGTAATAATTCATCCTGGATTTGAACTCATTATATAGCCCAGGTTGGCCTCTAACTCACAGGGATCTTCCTGCTTCAGCCTCCGAAGTGCTGGGATTACACGTGTGCACCTCCACACCCAGCCAGTAGAGGATCTTTGCATCTTGAGTTTTCTTAGAAATGAGTCCTAAGTTGGCTTTTAGGTGCAGATCATGCATTTCTCAACTCGAGTGAGTCATTTTTGGTTGTGGAACACTTTGATCCTCAATCCATTACTTTCACAGTTAGACTAGGTTGTCCATCCATTTGCTGGAAATGTGCACTGGATCTGCATCAGAGTCAAAGCTTTGTAAAACTACAGATGCTAAGATCTTGTTCTGAGATAGTCATTTGAATTGCTCTGGACTGGGGCCCCAGTGTCAGTGATGTTTAAAACCCCATGGGTCATTCTCACTTACTGCAAGTTCTTGTGTGCCACTGGTCTGCCAGCGCCTCTGTGGCTTGTCCCTGGATCCCTGCTGAGAGAGCCTCCAGGTGACCTGATGGGAAAGGCTCGAGGGTGCCAGCTGCAAACACACAGACATTCAGTGGACATTCAGTGTAAGCAAAGCACAGGCTCGAGCATAAAGGCTGCCGCGCTGCCTTTGGTCTTTATTTTTATATATTTTGAATTTTAGCCTTTGGGTTACTTTAGGTCAACATAATAAGATCCTATCATATGTGTCTAAGATTAATGTTTAGGCTCTATGTGAGAACCTGCTGGGCATCTGGGAGTGAGGACACAAACATAGGTGTCCTTGAGTTTCAAGTGTTGGTTACTCCTTTAGCTGCTGCTGTTGCCCTGTTTTCTTTTTCTTCCTTCCATATGCCCTGCAGGTTATTTAGCATGCCTCTGTAGTAACTCTTTCTTATACCAACAATGACCTCTCTTTTTTTTCTCTTTCTCTCCTTCTCCTTCTCTTTCTTTCTCCTTCTCCTCCTCCTCTTTCTTTCTCTTTTTCTCTTTCTCTTTTTTTCTCTTTCCCTTTCTCTTTCTCTTTCCTCTTTTTCTCTTTCTCTTTCTCTTTTTCTTTATCTCTTTCTCTCTCTCTTTTTGAGACAGGGTCTCGCTATACAGTTCAGGCTGGCCTTGAGCTCACTTTGTAGCCCTGGCTGGTCGTGAACTCTCAATAATCCTCCTACCTTCGTCTCCCATGCCTGGCTGTCCCCTTTTCTTTGGGGTGCAGTGGGTATGCCTCTGGGGACGAAGAGGCTGGTGTTGAAATCATCTGCTTGTATAAAGAAGCTGGGCAAGCCTTGGGCTGTCCTGACACTGTTGTGGAATGATGCCACATTGTGTATTATGAGTACTTCGTGGTTTACAATATCCATAGTCATTCTTGCTCATATAATATTAGGGTAAGGGCAGTGTTATCCCAGTTGTACAGATGTTGTAGCTGAGTTCCAGAGAGAACGCTGTTGTTCCAGGCAGTGTGTTGTATAGCTGGAATCGGAGCATCTATCTTCTGATTGCTGGTAATTCAGCAAGAATTTCATGTCATGTCATTTTGTCAGTACGTCTTGATGGTTGCTAACTTGTTCATGAATAGTTTTTAGTTTTAGGATTTAATTTGATCTGTTTTTCAGAAGATGCAAGTGGACCAGGAAGAGCCACAGGTTGAAGAGCAACAGCAGCAGACACCAGCAGAAAATAAGGCAGAGTCTGAAGAGATGGAGGTTTGAGTTACTTTAAGTCTATAATACATGTGGTTTTGGAAGAGGGGCCGTCTTGGGAGATGGCTGTAGCACTTACTGAAATAGTTGCCTTGTAAGATTTTGTAGTGGATTTGGAAAGTGCCATTTGCAAGATGCTTTTGAGCTCTGGTGGAGTTGAGGACTTTGGTTGGGAGAACCCTTAGCAGCTCTGGTTTGCTAGGCTAGGGATTTGCTCATATGGCTGCGGGATGGCCATCCTAAGCCACACCACTACCCACGGATTCGTCACTCATAAATAGTGGGACTGGGTACTCTTTTCAGATTCTGTTCTATCTTTGTCTTTTTATTGAAAGATAAGTGATACATTTAAGTACATTTTGTAAATAATGCATTTATCCTAAAGTGAATGTGTAAAATTTGTACTGTTTCACTGATTTCTTAATTTTGCATTTTTGTGTTCAGATTTGTTTTTAGCATTGAAAATCCGGTTTCTTTAAAGTTACTTAAGAAATTGGAACGCATCATCTTGCTGTTTTGGAGAGTTTCTCATTGGCATTTACACTACTTTTGGCATAACCTTGAAGTGGCATCCGTGCATGTCAGTGAGAAATTGTGCTTGCTAGACCTCAGCTGTGCACATGGTACATTACAAAGGAAAAAGGACAGAGGTGCTTTTGCTCACAAATTCCTTAGTGGCTGGAAGACTGCTGGGCAGCAGCAGTAGGAGAGAGAAGTTTCTGTCTTCTAGCATGTCAGGAGAAAGAGGTGCCAAGCCCTGTGTGCTGCTCCTGGCTCCAATCCTCTGTTTGGCATGTTTCTGGGGACTTGGGCTTCCATGGGGTGCTCAGGAGCTGAAGTGCCTGTCATAATGTTGTTTCTATTTTTTTCATAATGTTGTTTCTAAAGCAAGTGAAATATAAATGACATGCACTGTTTGAATAGCTAGCAAGTTACATGAATAACTGGGGAAATGAGCTGGGCATGTAAGGGTACACACCTGTAACCTAAGCACTTGGGAGGCGCAGGCAAGATGTTGTGTTTGAGACCAGCCTAGGTCTAAAGTGAATGGGTCGAAAGCCAGCATGAACTGCATAGTGAGATCCTGTCTCAAAAAGATGAAAAAAGAAAACCAAAACAAAACAACAAAACTGGAGAAATGACATCGGAATTTCCTCACACTGTACAACAAACAGTTGCAGATGAATTCAAAAGTTTAAAAATCTCACACTAAAAGACAGTTTTTTACTCTTTTGGTGTTTTGTGTAGCTCAGTTCATGCTGGCTTCAAACTTGAGGTGATCCTCCTGCTTCAGCCTGCTGAGTACTGGCATTGCACATGTGCACTACTACGTACAGCTTTCAAAGATAGTTTCATTTTTTTGGTGGAACCAGGGATTGAACTTAGACCTTTGCACTTACCAGCGAAGTGCTTATTCCATTGAGCCATCTCCCCAGCCCCCTCAAAGATAGTTTCAAATTTGAATATTTTTCTAACCTGTAGATGGGGAAAGGCTTTCAAAGCATTAAAAACAACAAAAGTAATTGTAAAGGAAATGATGGATGTATTTGACACTACAAAAGACTGTAAAATTGGAAAAAAACTAGAATACTCAGTCATTCGTGGGAGAAGTCCTGAAAGCATTAAGGATACAGTAGATACAGTGTAGTGGGTGAATAAGTATTGAATCTGGTTTGTAAGGATCTAAAGGTAGGTTATTGATCCAGGAAAACGGAGAATACCAGTGAGATGAAGTTAAGTGGATTTGCATTTGTGAACATTGTTCAGTAGGATGGGTTCTCTGCCTTGTGAGAAGCTTAGTAGCTGCAGTGTTAGGAATGAAAGGAGAATTTCATTTTCATATTTTGTGGTGCTTGGGATTGAACTCAAGCTGCCACTGAGCTAGCCTGTGTGCTGCTCCTGGCTCTACTCTTCTGCTGGGCGTGTTTCTGGGAGACTTGGGCTTCCGTGGCTGGGTGTTGATTTTGGTTAGGTTGATTGTAGAAGGTTAGGTATACATGTGTGTATTTAAGGTTTTAAAATTTTTAATTGGGTAGAACACACATAAGGTAAAGTGAAGCATAATAAACTACATACTTTGAAGTATATACAGTAAAATAGAATTAAATAAATATACATTATGGTACAATCAATCTTTAGAACTTTGCCATCTGAGAAAATCAAATTATACCCACTTTAAACTATTCAACTGCCAGTTCCCCTCGCCTCCCTGCCCGACGCCTTCCATTAATGTGTCCTTCTCTGTGAATCCACTTAGTGTGGTAGTCCCAATCATCAGAAAACTTACGTTCTTCATGCTAAAATGTCTTTTGAAAATTTGAGCCATTGTGAAATTTAAATTGTTTTGCATATGTTTCTTTCATTTTAGACTTCTCAAGCTGGATCAAAAGATAAAAAGATGGACCAACCACCTCAAGCCAAGAAGGCCAAAGTGAAGACCAGTACTGTGGACCTGCCCATTGAGAACCAGCTGCTGTGGCAGATAGACCGGGAGATGCTCAACTTGTACATTGAAAATGAGGTCGGTACTTGAGGCCTTTAGAGCAGTGCACTCACTAGTAGGCGGATGTGACCATCGCCTTCAGAGTCGGCGTGGTGAGAGTTTTAGGCTTCTTAGGGCAAGGGTAGGTTAAAGTAGTAGTTCCCAGAGTGCGTCAGAAAATGGTACCAACACGATGTCTTTTCTGGAAGCTCTGTTGTGACATCTTTTTCAGTAATGTTTTGATTTGGGAGAGAGGTTTAGTTTGAAGTGAGCATTTGTGTAGTATAGAGTTGGGTGTTAAGGGTGGTTAAAATAGGTAGGAGAAATCACCTGGCATTAAGGGTGGCACTGTTTTGCCTATGCATTTCTTCTACTGTTGCAAGTCAGTCTGTAAATAGCTTTTCTCCTAATGGTGAATGACAGAATTTGGGGCCCAATAAGGATCATTGTTTAATTGTTGTCTGAAATTTCTTCTCAAGATCTGAATCTCAAAATAATTTCATTTTGTAGGACCTTTACCATTTGTTTTGCTTGAATAAGTTTGTTTTTTCCGGGTATTCCATAATGAAGAAAATAGCACCAAGTTACCTTGTGACATTAAATACAATATCCTAAATTCTGTCCTGAATTTTATGGCAATATCTATTTTCAGGTTCCCATTGCTTGTTTTCCCTGTCCACCTGAAAGCCACCTTTCCCTTCCCACCCTGTACTGGCTGCACAGGGTGAGGCAGGTGTTCCAACACTGAGCCACCCTCAGCCTAGAAAGAGCACTGCCCCTTTTTCTTGGTGCTGGGAATGAATTCTGAGGATTGAGCTGTATCCTTAACTCTTCCTTGCTTTTGCTTTCTCTCTCCATTCCTTCCTTCCTTCCTTCCTTCCTTCCTTGCTTGCTTGCTTGCTTGCTTCCTTTTCTGTCTTTTAAGACAAGGTGTTGCTGTATCGCTCAGGCTGGTGTTACTTGCCGACCATCTGCCTCAGCCTCCGCCTCCTGAGCAGCTGGGAATATGGGCAGGTGGAGGTGTGTGTAGCATGCCTGCCTAGCACCCTCCTCCTCCTTTATCTTCAGAACTTGTCCAGGGCTAGTCATCTAGCTGTCCTTCTTGTTGATGACTCATAATTAAGAGCATTTGGGGAAGATGGGTTCTGTACTTCTAAATTATATTTGTTAATAATATTTGAGAGGAAATTGTCTTAGTTGTCCTAATGTCTGATTAATTTATATGTTCTCAGGGTAAAATGATCATGCAGGACAAGCTAGAAAAGGAGCGGAATGATGCCAAGAATGCAGTGGAAGAGTATGTGTATGAAATGAGAAACAAGCTCAGCGGTGATTATGAGAAGTTCGTGAGTGAAGATGTAAGTGTATACCTTGGTGTGCTTAGGTACTGCTTGTCTGCCAGGACTTCTTCTTCTTTTTTTTTTTTTTAAATATATTTAGTACAGGATCTCATTACAGATTGGACTTCTAGTGATCTTCCTGTTTTCAGCCTCCCAGTTTCAACTGCCATCTTAGCATGCCCTGGGGGCAGGGCAAGGTGGGGAATGAATCCTGGCTGCTGTGCTCTGTCTGAGTAGGCGCTTTAGTCCACTGAGCTATCTGGCTGGCCCTCTTGGTAGGAATTCTCTTTATTTTCAGAACCAGAGATTGAACTCAGGCCCTTGCACTTGCCAGGGAAATGCTTATTCTATTGAGCCATCTCCCTGGTCCCCAATTCTTAACTGTGTATACTCTATGTCCCCCAAAGTAAGACTGGGTCTTATGTAATTTTTTGTTCCAAAGGACACAGTAGGGCTTATTTTTGGGGAGTGTCTTACTTTTTTCATGTACAAGAGTATATTTATTGATACACAACAATCTAGACTTAATTGATGTATAAACATCAGCATTTATTCAAATACAGTCCTGTCACCTTCCAGAACATGGTCTTGAATGTTCTCTGCCTGAAGTCCTGTGACTCCTTTTTCTGTAGGACTACTTGCCTCGATTCTGCATGTCTAGCAGTCTCCTTAGGCGAGCGCTTCTGGCTGTGTGGTGCATTGGTAGCACAGCTGGTGTGGTTCTATCCTGTGAAGCCTGCACCCAAGTCCTGACCTGTTGCAGGCTGGGCTTCACAAGGTTTACATTAAATCTAGTGTTAATTGTTAGTATGAGATAGGAGAAACAGCGATGACAGTTGGGAAGGGTGGTCTACAGAAAAGGGACCAGAAAGTGCAGGCACCAAAGTTCAGAATTTTTTTCTTTTTGAGACAGTTCAGGCTGTCCTTCAGCTCACTTTGTAGCCCAGGCTACTCTTGAACAGTCCTCCTGCCTCAGCCTCCTGAGTGCTGGGTTTACAGGTGTGTGCCACTACATCTGACTTCAGAAAAGACTTATTTCATAAAAGTGCATTAAATATATTCACTGCATTGCATAATTACTGAATTATGAAGGTTCATGGTACACACAGCTGTGTCAGTTTGTTATCAAGTGCCTGTTACTTGTACGTTGTGTCTACTTCAGATGGTCATTGAGCAATAAGTTGCAGATTCATCTGTTATATAGGCATTGGTTTCTCTAAAAGTGTCCGATTGGATGTCTATAAATATTTATAATTTTTATCATTTGTTTTTAGTATTAGGCATATTTAACTGTATTTATAATACTATTTTATATATCGCTCATTATGTGTGAGGTGAAGGACATACAAAATGCAGCTGACTAGGGCTGGCGAGATAACTCAGCGAGCTAATAAGTTCCTGCTTTGCCAAGTGCAGGGACCAGGGTTTGATCCCCTGGTCCCACATGCTATGCTGGCCCAGCCCTCAGGGCACGCTGAGCCTGAGAATGAGTCCAGGTGTGGTGGTACACGCCTGTAGTCCCAGTGCTGGGCAGGCTGAAAAAAAAAAGGATCACTACGAGTCTGAACTGTGTAGTGAGACCCTGTACCAAATGCATAAATAAATGCAGCTGACTGGCTGATGTTTTTTTTTTTGCGGAACCCAGGATTGAACTCAGGCCCTTGTGCTTGCCATGGAAGTGCTTATTCCACTGAGCCATCTCCCTGGCCCCCTGGCTGATGATTTTAACTGGGGCTTATTTTGGGGTAGAGCTTATTACAAGCATCCTTAAAATTTATTTTTTTGCAGAACTGGGAATTGAATTTAGCCCCTTGCACTTGCCAGGCAAACACTTATTCAACTGAGCTATCTCCTAGGCCCCTCTGAAAAATTATTCTAGGGCTTCATGTGTTCTTACTTTGGGGGAAATACAGTACAAAAATTGCTAAAAATGTAATTCAATGTTTTTAGGTTTTGGGATTTTTTTGAGATGAGGTCTTGCTATGTAGTGCAGGCTGGCTTTGAACTCCTTATGTAGCCTAGGTTGACCTAGAACTCACACCTATGTGTGCTGGCATTTCAGGCATGTGCCACCATGCCTGCACTTTTTTTTCTGAGAAGGTTTTACATACTTTTATTTTGTATTTCATTATTACATTGTTTCCCAAAGGTCAGTGTTTGTGCGTCGCTTTCATGTATCACCTTTTTTTTTTTTTTAAATTGTGGAACCAGAGATTGAACTCAGGCCCTTGTGCTTGCCAGGCAAGCATTTATTCTACTAAGCTGTCTCACCAGCTCATGTATCACTTTCTCATGTACTTGAAAAATATATTTGTGTGTTATTTTCTTGCTGTTTTAACTCCCACTGTTTTTGAGGGGGAGGAATTGAACTCAGGACCTCATGTTTGCCAGGCAGCACTGTGCCACTGAGCTATATCATGAGCTCCTTAATTCTTACTCTTAAATGTATATTTTTAGTTGTGAAAAATGTCATACATACTTAAGTCCCTTACAGCAGGAAAAATAATGCCCTCCTATACCTATCAGAAAAACACTTCGGTGCGCCGACTTTTTGTAATCCCCATTCCCTACTTGTCCTATAGTTTAAAGCAATTCCCAGATGTCAGTGCAGCTCAGACCCGCGATTGCATTGGTGATTGATCTGTTTTCTGACTTAATTACAACATTTTCTTTATCTTTAGGATCATAATAGCTTTACCTTGAAACTAGAAGATACTGAAAACTGGTTGTATGAAGATGGAGAAGATCAGCCAAAGCAAGTTTATGTTGATAAATTGGCCGAATTAAAAGTAAGTGGCTCTTGAGAGCAGTGTTATCATAAATTGCTGTATCTTATGAGCACAGTAGCTCAATATTGGGAAGAAGTTTTATGTCAAGTTAAAGAACACAAACTGGAAATAATGTTTGAAGCACTGTTCCTTTACGACTTCGCGCCTCATACCAGCCAGAACCACTGGTGCTGCCTGCGTGGCTGTCCATGTGAAGCTAGCGAGCAGTATTTCATTGAATGAGAAATACATAGGTGAGAGAGACTGGGAAAGTACAGTCCTGTCCTGAAGGCCCCATTGCTCCCTTGGGTCATGCTGTGGATATAGCTTTGTGTTCAAGGGTTGGGTTGTTAAACATTAGGGTGAGGTACACACAGTTATACAAAATAACAGGCCGTGTGTTTGCTCAAACATACCTGCGCACCACAGCGAGCTTCTCCCTCAGCTCTGGCCCTGCCTTGCTTGGTTTCTCATAGGATGGGGCCGAAATGACCACCCTCAGGAGTGCTTGTGACGCTTGGGGCATAGTCCCTATGTGTTCCTTCCTGATTTTGACTTCTGAGAGCTGTCAGACATGAAAGCAGAGACCAGGAACTTCTGCGCTTAGGAGCAGTTTATTTTTATCTGTTCTTTCCATTCCCAGTTGAAGCAACCACTTTGTGTTATGCTTGAGCTAAAAATATTTCAGTACCTTTCTCATACCAAAAATCACCCTTAAGGGCCTGGAGAGATAGCTCAGTGGCTTAAGTGACTGCCTAGCAAGTACAAGGTCCTGAGTTCAATTCCCAGTACCAAAAAAGGGAGCGTTTGCCAAAAATCACCCTTAATATCACCATAATATTTAGTTTTCAAGTTCCATTTTTCACAAGTGATCATTACCATTTTTTAGTTTGTTTGAATCAGGATTCAGGTAAGGATCTGCAGCCCTCTCTCCATGACTCCTTCTTTCCTCACTTCATGAAGGAACTTTATTGTCTGTCCTGCAGGGCTTTTCTCTCAGGCAGGGTTTTGCTTATTTTCATTTCGGTGGTGATGGTTAACATTCAGTGTAGGTTTGTATGTAGGGCCTCAGTAGATTAGGGTGCTATTTATAAATTGTATACTTTCCTTTAGTATCACCTGTCTGTATTAGGGGTTGTCTATCTGCTCTACTTGAGGAAAGTAAGTTCTAGTTGTCTCTCCCCTGGAGAGGAGCACTCCACGGGACTCTGATGGCAGTGCCCATTGTATTTCCAGTGCCAGGGGAATGTGTGTATACCAAGGATGACTAATGTGCTTTAACCCATGGTCTCAATCATAGTAGAAACAGTACCACTCTGGTGAAGAACCTGTATATTCTCTTCTTATTAAGAGTTTAGGTCAGCCTATTAAGATACGGTTCCAGGAATCTGAAGAAAGGCCAAAATTATTTGAAGAACTGGGGAAACAAATCCAGCAGTATATGAAAGTCATCAGCTCTTTCAAAAATAAGGTACCTATTTATTGTTTACCTCTCGTTTTGAGTTAAGTTTTGAGACATTTACATAGCATCTCAATTCTCATTAACTTGTTTAATGTTTTCATTTTGAATGGTAACAAATCTATGTGTAAGGGTTTGTAGAATTTCACTAAGAAACATGGGATTTGCTACTTGTATTTAATAGAATCTGAGCTGGAGCAATACTGCTAAATTCCCTTGCACTGAAATGCTTCCTCCAACTTAGACCTAGCATGTTCTGTGCTGGACTTTGGGAAAACACAACAGCTTGTGATTTGGTTTGGTTTGGTTTGGTTTATGGGTTTAATACTGTCCCATCAGTAAACTACTTAGCAGTATTGAAGTATCACAGGATGTACACTCCATAAATACGCCATCTCATTCAGTGGAAAAAGTAGCCTGAAAAGTCTGGCTCCAGAGATCGGGTTCCACTGTATACCAGGTCATTGTTACAATTTTTGGTGGTGCTGGGTATTAAATCCTGGACCCTGTGTGTGCCAGGCCATGTGTGCCACCACTGTATTGCTCTGTCCTCCAGGGTTCTCTTGAGACAGGCTCTTATATATGTTTCATGCTGGCCTGGAAAAAGGTGATCCTATTGCCTCAGCCCCCTAAGTGCTGGCATGACAGGAGTGTACCTCCATGCCTGATTTCTTGAGTGTTCTAAAGGAATTGTTTCTTGTCACTTTTTTTTTTTTTTCTTTGCTGGAACCTGGAATTGAACTCAGACCCTTGTGTTTGCCAGGGAAGCACTTATTCTACTGAACCATCTCCCTGGCTCCTCCTTTTCAGTTTTTAACAGCTTTACTCAGATGAACATTTAGTGTCTACCTGGTTGGTTAGGCTAAATATGCTTCATGGTTTGAAAGCTGGAACATTTGGGAACAAGGTAGAGAACTAGGTAGCATTGGCAGAGGAAGAGGATTGTTCCCTGACCCTTGTCTGACTGCTGTTTCTCCTAGGAGGACCAGTATGACCATTTAGATGCGGCTGATGTGGCAAAGGTGGAAAAAAGCACGAATGAGGCAATGGAGTGGATGAATAACAAGCTGAACCTGCAGAGCAAGCAGAGCCTGACGGTGGATCCCATTGTCAAGACAAAGGAGATAGAAGCTAAAATGAAGGTCATTTGTGGCTGTCTCTGCTTATCAGTTTTGTTGCTATTGGTAGCCTGATGGGGGATTTCAGGAGGGAATTTCCTGTTGCACCTGAGCTTCTGTTCTAGTGTGGGCCCTGTGTGGGGAAGGGCAAGCTTGTATTTATTGTGCATCCATGAAAGGTGTTCGTTCACAAGAACCAACAGTTTCCTCTCACCCTTCTAGGAGCTGACAAGTATCTGTAACCCTATAATTTCAAAGCCCAAGCCCAAAGTGGAACCTCCAAAAGAGGAGCAAAAAACTGCTGAGCAGAATGGACCAGTGGATGGCCAAGGAGGCAGCCCAGGCCCGCAGGCTGCTGAGCAGGGTGCAGAAACAGCTGTGCCTTCGGATTCGGACAAGAAGCTTCCGGAAATGGACATTGATTGATTCCAACACTTGTTTATATTAAAACAGACTGTTATAAAGCTTTAAGTTGTCAACTTTGTTCTAAATATCAACTAGAGCAAGTGAATACTGGAGATTTCTTAGTCAATTTTTAGGGAATTTGGGGGGTGGGGGTATAGGTAATCGTATGGAGCATTTTGACTTCTAAATAGTTAGATACAGAAATGAAGTGCATTGTATCTTTTTCATAATGGTACTATTTAGAAGCCCAGGTAGTCTTACTGAGCTTATGCTTCATTCCTTCTATGTTTAATCATGCTTCTACAACAGTACATGTGTTTTGGAAAGTTGAACTATAGGCAGAGCTGTACTTAGTTACCAGGCAGACTTTTCATCGTGACATGTGTACCAGGAGTTCTAACTGCTTCACGTTCTGTTGTGGAGATCGCCACAAGGGCTTCCTGTCTGGTGTGGGTGGGAATGGGGCTCCCCCTGTTTGTGAGGGTACAGCATGGCCTGTCGAGGGATGGGGCACAGCAGAGCAGCAGAGGCCACCTTGTCTTCATGGCTCAGCTCCTCCTCACCTAAGCCCTGCCCTCTGTCCCCAAGGAGTGCACTGAGAGTGCTGCAAGCTTCTCTTGGGAACATACCCCCACCTCCCACCAGTTAGATGTAAATGGAACTTTAGGACCTGGAGGTGCTTCCTGACTGAGATGTGTATACTAATGCCCTGAAATCAAGGTCTGAATACTTTTCAAAAGGTTAGAGTTGGGTAGATAACACTATGTTATGGGAAATGTATTGAGGAGTCATTGCTGCTCAGTACCGGGTAAAGGCGGGGGATGCTCTGTGTAAGCTTGAGGAGTGCCTCAGACTCGTGGGATGAGACTTGGTCCTTTGCAGCTCACTCACTGTTGTACTATTAATATCTGTCACCACCCTGCCAATTTTTACACATTAAAACAGCTGACAGCATAAAAATACTAAGATACACTGGATTGTACTGGATGAGCCTGAAATTAGTGTTACAGAAATGTGCCTGAAGGTACAGTGCAGTGTGTTCTTAACTGCATCCCCCTGGCTGCTCTTGGGGCAGCGTGGATGGAGAGAGAGGGGTGTGGCATTTGGGGAACTTCAAGGGAAGACTGTATTAAAGGCCAGAGGTGGTACCTGCCTTATTTTAGAAATGTGGCAAACTTTGTTGGTTATATTTTGGACCTTTGTAATAATGGATAGTCTTGTGTAACAGTGTGTCTCTGTTTTGGCGTGTGTTGTTCCAAATAAGATTATACCTTGCATAGTTACCATAAGTCTCTGTCCATGTCTGCGCAGAAGCTTTCAGGGTGTGCAGCTCTCCAGTGCTGTAGAGAGCATTCCTTGGCAAGGTTACACCACATGGTGAGGCAGGAGCTGCCTTGGAAGCCCCAGGATGGTGGCCTTCTCCTGCATCAGTTCCTCTCCCCCCTGTGCTTCAGGCGTCCCAGCTGGCCCCTGTGAAGCCAGTAGCTGTTTGATGCACTGGCTGCAGGATTAAGCCAACTCTTATGCAACAACCCAGTCCTTAATGGCCATTTCTTACAGGTTTTGGGGGGGGGGCTGGAGGGGCGGGAGGAAGGGTCTGGGTGTTGGGGTGAATTTGAAATTTAAAGTTAAGACTGGCATGGTGACGCATGCCTATAATCCCAGCGCTTGGGAGGCTGAAAACAGGAGAATCATTACGAGTCCAATCTACATAGTGAGACCCTGTAGACCCTGTACTGAATACATTTTAAAAAAAGATTTAAAGTTAAAACCGGGGATAAGGTGACAATCTTCTTGCCCTGGGTAGCCAGGTTGTAAGACCAGTCAGATGCAGAGGCCAGAGAATGGGACCTGGTGACTGCTGGTGCCAGCGTTTATCCAGGTTCCTCACCTGAATTGATTTGTTAAAACTCCAGGTCACATTCTTAACACTGAGGAAAACGTTTCGTAAACATGAGACAAGTTTAGGAAAAGCTAATAAAAGAAACCTGTCTTACACTCAAAGGAATGGTTTTCTTATTTGGTGATGCAGGCTGTTGTGTGTGTGTTTGTGTATCATATGATACCTGGACCCTTGAACAGGGCCCTTTGCCCCCTCCTTGCCAGAGACCTGTCTGGAGAGTGATGCAACTCTGCCTGCTGGGCTGGGTAGCTGCTCATTCCAGTTCCTTTTCCCCAGTCCTTTCTCTTCCTGGCACTGGGGATTGAACGAGGACCATCCCTTGGAATTACTTCCTCCACCTTTTAATTTAGTTATGAGACTGGCTCTTGCTAAATTGCCCAGGCTGTCCTCGAACTTACAGACCCCCCTGCTTTGCCCTCTGCTGGGCTCACAAGTTTATGCCATCTCACTCAGCTCCTCCCTACCTTGGCCCAGTTCTGCCTGATTCAGGAGTTCTTGTTGGCCTTTGCTGGTTTCAGCCTGCAATAGTGAGTGCCAGGAGTGACCACCCAGGCAGTGTGCCATGACAGCTGCTGCCCCTGGGTGTGTGCCGTGAGTGGACTTCGGTGGGTAGAAGTGGTTGCACTGAGGTGGCATAGGTGTGGGGCTTAGGTGGCAGGGCTGAGGCCTGCCTGGGCATTTATGTGGCCCATAGGTGCCCCATAACCTGAGATGAATCATTCTGCAGGGTGGCACCTGGGTGGGGGGAAGCTGGGGGACAGCATCTTAATGGTCCTGGGATGGAGGGGCCCTGCTTACTAGGACTGGCATCAGGTGAGACATTTGGGGGGTGGTTTTGGTGCAGAGCTGGGCTGGTGTGAGGCATGGGGGCCTTTAAGCTTGCTGGATGTGAGGCCCTTCATGCCAGAGCTTAAGGAATGACTGAGGTGAAGCAGAGGCCTAGACCTGTGTGTTGGAAGGTGATCTTTGGAGGGAGGTGGTGGGGTGGGTTGAGAGAGTTTGGAGCTGCTTGGATCTCCCCTTCAAGGTGAACACAGGCCCTCACACTGAGCTGTGTCTCCACCTTTCAGTTTCATGCTGGGACAGCTCTTGCCTAATGGTCCAGGCAGGCCTCAAGCCTGGGACCGGCTTCAGCCTCTGGGTGGGTGCAGTGCACTCATTCAGCTTCAGTCTTTTCCATAAGAGTGACAGGCAGTCTCCTAGGATGTCTGCCCAGTGAGACAATCCTTGGGCTCAACTGCTCGTGGAAGTTGAGATAACTATCCTTTGTGGGTGGCGACAGGGCTAGGTGAGGCAGGTGGCAGAGGTCAGAGATTACTGTTTTTCCTCCCTGCAGCCTGTTTTTAAAATTTATTTTAAACACCATTTATTTATTTACTTACTTGTTTGGTACAGGGTCTTGCTACACAGCTCAGACACGATAATCTGCTTGTTTCAGCCTCCCCAGTGCTGGGATTCTAGGCGTGTGCCACTACACCCAGTTTTGGTGGCTGGCACAGCACACCTTGGCTCCAGGGCCAGCACAGCATGCGATACTGGGAATCAAACTCAGGTCTTTGGCTTGCCAGGCAGGTGCCTAGATTGCCAGAATATCTCCCCAGCCTTGAAGCCCGGGTTTTGTTTTTTGGCTCGGCTTTTGTAGTACATTCATCTGTGCACATTGTGTATTTCAATAATTGTGTGGGGGGGGGCTTAAAATAGGTCTTAAGCTTTTGTATAAGTAATATATCATAAGTTACATGGAGCCGGGCATGGTGGCGCATGCCTGTAATCCCAGCACTCGGGAGGCTGAGGCAGGAGGATTGTTGTGAGTTCGAGACCAGCCTGAGCTACAAAGTGAGCTTAAGGACAGACTGAACTGCATAGTGAGACCCTGTCTCAAAAAGACAAAAAAAAAAAAAAAAAAAAAGTTACATGGGCACCCATGTTTGGGAAAACTGAAATTTTTTTCATGAAAGTATTAGAAGGATGCTGCCAAGTGAAGTGGTTTCATCCTCAGGGTGGGATTGTGGGTGGTTTGTGATTATTTTTGTGGATGTGTTTTCTCTAAGGTGAGTAGCACCTAAGAATTTAGGATTTTGAACAATTAGATGTGCATTTTAAGAAGGTGGCTTTGGGCCCCTGAGGTAGTTCAGCAGACCAAGCACCTGCTTTGGTGGTGCAAGGACCTGGGTTCAACCCCCAGCCCTGCATGCTGTGCTGACCCCACCTCCGAATGCACTGAAACAGCGGATGAGTCCAGGCGTGGTGGGGCATGCCTGTAATCCCAGGGCCGGGGAGGCTGAAAGCAGGAGGATCATCACAAGTCCAATCTGCATAGTGAGACTCTATATCAAATACACAAATGAAAAAAAAAATGTGGCTCTGAGGTTTCACATCTGCAGTCACAGGTGGGACTGGACACGTGGTGTGGTCACCCCCCTGGGCTCTAGGTGGGTGTGGCAGCAGGATGAGAGGGAGCTTTGGCAGAAGCCAGAGGCTGCCTCTGTGTGTGTGTGTGTGTGTGTGTGTGTGTGTGTGAAGTGGCTGTGGCCCCAGATTGTGTGCCCACGGGGAGGCTGCAGAGCAGCTGGTCGGGAAGCTTGGCTGGAGTGGAATGGAGTTGCAGCTGCTGGCAGGGGTCTTGTATGGATGCAATGGTTCCCAGAGGTGCTGGGGCCAGAGCTGCTGACCTTGCTGGGGGCTGCCCCGCAGCCTGACTGCATGCCTGGGTTGCTGCTGCCAGAAAGGTAAGACAAGGCCATGAGCTTTTGCCAGAATGGAAAAGGTGTCAGGAGCAACCTGTCAGGGCATAGAGGTGGGCTGAGCTGCCAGGTGCAGGGAAGACGGGACCTGGGGACCTGGGTGAGTGGTCGTGTGGACCTAGGGTGCAGTGCGTTGGGGGCTCAAGGGGTGAGAAAGAGGCTGGGCGGTGGCTCAGGCAAGCGCAAGTGTGCACTGCAGGACAGAAAAGCTGTTTCTGGGCCTTTCCCCCGGGCTGCACAGGCTTACCCGTGGAAGGCCAAGTGGGTAGTGGGGTTTGGAGGCTGGCTCCTGGCGGAGCAGCTAAGCTGCTTTTCTTGTCAGGAGTCAAGGCCTTTACCTCTGCTTAGCAAAGCCCTCTCACAAGGCAGTGTGTTCTGCGTGCACTGGGAATCTTGTGATGTCAACTGAGCTAGTAGTACTTGCAAGACCAGCTGGGCCCTTCTGAAGGCTCTGCAGAGGCTCAGCCTAGGGGAAGTTGGTGGAGTCCTCCACAAAGGAGCAGGCAGCTACTGTGTCAGAGGATAGCTTCAAGGAGGGGACCTGAGCCTCATCGCTGAAGCACTCCAGGACCCAAGAGGCTGGAAGCAATGTGGCGCGGTGCTCGAGGATGCCCAGGGCTGGCAGCAGTCAGAGAAGATGGGCACCGGCTTTGCCTGCAGCCAGCTGGAGGGTGACCCGGCCTGGTTCCCAGCTGGCTCTGCAGCCTGTGTGAATGTTGGAATGAGGAGCTGCTGGGACACCTGAATGAGGGAAGGCGGTACGGAGCATTAGCACTCCTGACATCTTCACCCGCTGCCGTTTGGGTGAAGAAGGTTCGAGGCGGGCGGCAGGCCTGCTGGGTCAGTGTGGCGGCCAGTGTGGCTTGGGCCTATGCTCCTGCCTTTGGGGTACCAGCCCTGGGGAGAGGGTTACAGTTGCCCGTCCTTGCCTGGAGGCTGTGTCCACCCCACCAACCCCAGGGCTTTTGGAGACAGGGGGTACCAGCCTCATTTATATCATTTTCTTCCACACGGACGTGCCACTGCCAACATTTCATTTATAATGTGGGGCAGTCCCTTGTCCGTCTGGCAATTTAGATGCTATGTCTACAGGCAGGTAGCGCATACAACAGACAGGCCAGACAAGAGGCAACCTCCTGGGCAGGGCCGCGCGAGACAGAGAAAGCCCACCTACTACTCAGCATGAGCTGCAATTTAAAAACTATGAAGTATTTTTGTGATTTTATATTTAATATTTCCATAGCACTTTTTTTTTTTTTTTTTTTTTATAAAGACGGTCTCACTATATAGTTTAGGCTGGTCTTAAACTCACTGTACAGCTGAGGCTGGCTTCCTACTTGTGGCAGATTGTTTGCCTTAGCTTCCCAAATGCTGGGATTAAGCCGTGCGTCACTACAGAGGTGGGCCAGCACAGGTGCGAAGCAGCCCACATTTCTTTTTTATTATTATTAGTTTTATTAATGTATTTAAGACAAGGTTTACAGGGTTTCACTAAGTAGATCGGATTCATAGCGATTCTCCAGTTTTCAGCCTCCCAAGCGCTGGGATTACAGGCGCGCACCAACATGCCCAGTCCTTTTTTTTTTTTTTTTTTTTGCGCAACCAGGGATTGAACTCAGGCCCTTGTCCTTGCCAGGGAAGCACTTATTCTACTCAGGCATCTCCCTGGCCCCAACATGCCTAAGCCTTATATCTCTCTCAGCGTGCCCCGGTGGCGGGGCCGGCACGGTGGCGGGGCCGGCACTGCACAGCACGAATCGAACCCCGGACGCCGCGTCTGCCTAAGCAGGCGCTTTAGTCCGCTGAGTATCTGACTGCCCCCCCTTTGTATTTTTTGCGGGGTCTCACCGCGCAGCGCAGCTCGGACTCGTAGTGATCCTCCTGTTTTCAGGCTCCCCAGGTGTGGGCCACCAAGCCTGGAGTCAGCTGTGGCCTCAGCATGCGGGGTAGGGGTGGGGGGCGGTTTGTGGTGCAAGGGATGGAGTCCCGGTCTCTGCACTTGCCTAAGTGGGCGCTTGGTCCGCTGAGCCATCTCGCTGACTCCGGCAGCCCACATATATCTCAAAGAGCGGTAGACCCTGCAAGAAGCGAGGCAGGTAAGTGGGCTCTCCTGTTTGGGCTGGCGTCCTCCCCATAAGTCAGTCAATCGTCTCGTGTGAGCACAGTGCCGAGGCTGCCACGTGGGGGCGCCCCCGCTCTCGCTCTGCCTCGGCTTGCGCGGGTCAGAGTGTGCACGCAGTGCCACTTTGTGGTCGACCCCTGCTTTTCAGGGCGGCTCAGAGCAAGCCAGCGGGTTACACCGAAGAACACTCCTTAGGAGTCAGAGGAAAACGCGTTGTTCCTCAGAGACCCAGGAAAGGCAGGTGTGGCCGTCGGATAGGCAGGCTACCTGGCACTCTGGAAAGGTGGCAAGTTTGAGCGCAGTGCGGGCTGCTTGGAAAGACCCCATCTCAAAATAGAAACTAAAAGTAGGGAAGGAACTGTGTGGAGCTCTGGGTTCAGTCCCAAGTAATGCAGAAAATAGCCAGGACCAACAAAAACTGGGACTCATCTTTTTTTTTTTTTTTTCAGAACTGGGGATTGAACTCAGGCCCTAGCACTTGCCAGGGAAGTGCTTATTCCACTGAGCCATCTCCCCAGTCTCTCTTGGATTTTTGGAACTTAGTGGATCCCATCATGTGGAGCTACCCTCCCCTCCTTATTTTTTCGGAACCAGGGATTGAACTCAGGCCCTTGAGCTTGCCAGGGAAGCGCTTATTCTACTGAGCCATCTCCTTGCCCCCCCCATTATTTTATTTTATTTTTATTTATTTATTTTTGTCTCTTTGAGACAGGGTCTCACTATGTAGTTCAGGCTGGCCTTAAGCTCACTTTGTAGCTCAGGCTGGTCTTGAACTCACAACAATCCTCCTGTCTCAGCCTCTCAAGTGCTGGGATTACAGGCATGCGCCACCACGCCAGGCCACCCCCCCCCTTCATTTTTGAAACAAGGTCTTGTTACGTTGCCACTGGACTTGTGCTCCTGCCTCCCCCTCCAGTGTAGCTTGAATTCCTAGCGAACATCGCCATGTGTGGCCTCCAGTTTTCTTTTCTGACTTTAGAGCTCACAGCAGTCGGAGCCTAGCTTTGGGTCTTTACCATTTTCCCACAGGGAGAACATCAAGTGTGCATGTGTCCTCACCATCCTCGCAGGCTGCGTGGAAGGCCCTGGGGCCCTATGTCCTCAGGGGAGGCACCCACAGCAGGTGCCTTCCATTCAGTCAGCTTTAGTTCTGCAGCTTGCCCCACACAGCTTTTAAGGACACTTAGAAGGAGCCCTAATTGGCTCTAACTCATGGAGTAGCACAGTCTGCTAATGAAATTGCTTCCTGTTCATCGGCAGTTGCAAAATAAAGTGCTCCCACAATCTGGCGCAGCTAGGCTCAGCGGGCAAACCCCACCCCACACTGCTCACGCCGATGCTGCCCCACTGTGGAGCACAGGACTTTCTAGCCCAAGTGCTGTGGCCGTTGGGAGGGGATGGGGTATTCGCTGGCTCGTTGTCTCTTGTACATACCAGGACTCGAGATGTCCGCATGCAGTCCTGAGGCTGGCAGGGCCTGGACACAGGCAGGTAACTGACCGCACCTGGGGAGGTGGCCCGGGGCTGAGATGTGCAGGGTGTGGCTGCACTCAGAGGGGCTTTGCTGACGGACAGGCAGCACAATGACCAGACACCAACTGTGAAATGCCGGGCCTTGGCTCCAGCGTTGCGGGGCAACATGGCAGCAGCTGAGCTTCCCACATCGATCTTGCTGTAGTTCGCATTTATGAGTGGTAATAAAGGGAGGCTGGAATCGCATCTGCAGCACCCAGCACAGGCCTTCCTTTTCCACACTCAAGCATCTGCTTTAAGATCATAGTGGAGAGCAGTGGGTAATTGGCTCCCTTTTGTCCTGGCCTATCAGACAGGCCCCATCAACTTTATTATAAATTCTCAGGGATTTACTAGCAAACAGCATTTGGGGTGTCTGGCCCTGGCAGTGCAGTGGGGCAGTAGGCAGAACTTCTCTGGGCAAGGACTTGGAAGAGGTGTGTGTGTGGGGGGAAGCGAGTGCTGTGCCATCCTGCGGGTGGCTTTTGCGACAGTTGGGGGCAGTATCGTCCTGTGGAGCTTAGAGGCTGAGGTGAAGTGCAGTCTCTCTGGGATAGCTGGTCTTTGTCCTGGTGTGTCACTTACCTCTGTTGGCAGATTACCGCAAGGCATTTCAGTTCACTGTGCTCCATTTCCTCTTCTGTAGAATGGGGCTGCTAAGGATTCTGATTCTTGGGGAGGCTTGAACATGAAGGACAATACATGTGGGACCCCTCAAGTGGGAGACAGTGCAAGGGAGGTGGGGGGAGGGGCTGAGGCAGACAGCTGGGGGGCAGATGGCTGTCCAAGGGAGCAGGGTGCCTGTGGGGAAATACCTGCTTCCCCCCCAGGACCAGGTGGCCACCTTCCTCAGGCAGGTGTGGGCTGTGGGGAGGGGAACTGCCAAATGCACCTCGCCTCTGGGACACAGTGCCTGCTCTTCGAGGCCTCTGCGAGCCCTTCTGGCCTTCCTTCCAGCCATCCCTTGCCCCTGACCAGACCCCTTTTCTGCTTGTCAGCCTGCCCACCCTCCTCTGTTCCTCAGGCTTGGGGTAGGCTGCAGTGGCTGCAGGAGACCTCAGGGGTGAATGGTGTTCTCCCTTGGTTAGGATAGCTGGGTGGGACATCTACTGGACATTGGCTCTGTGGGGACCCCAGGGTTCTGCAAACCGAGCTCAGGGTATGAGCGAGCACAGTGCCTGGGTTGGGGTCCTGTGTCCTTGGGGTAGCCGAGCTGCACCAGGCAGTTCCTGGGAGTGTGTGTTCTCATGGGCACTGTACACTGTGGGGAAATAGCAAATTTGCCTTGGGGGTCGGCAAGGCGGGCTCCAAGTGGATGCTGGCAGGTCTCACTCATCTGCCGCTGGGCTGATGTCCCCAGGGAGACAGAAACCCAGCCAGGTTGTGCTGAGATACAGAGAATGCAGTTCTGGAGACAGGCAGGCCCCAGGTCAAATCCTGCCTGTCCCATCCATGTGGCTGGGGTGTCTCCCGATCTAGGCTGCCTTTCCCCATCTGAAAAATGGGCCCACAGGCACCACGCGCCTCAACAATAGCAGGGCCATATGAGAATTAAATGAAATGTGATGCTGGTTTTAGTACTAACAACCGCAGATGAGGGCCTTGCTTCTGTGCCTCCTCCACCCCCAGGGCCCTGGCTCAGCTATGCATAGAGCAGCGAGGCCCCCAGCTTTGTCCCACCCTTGCGGTTCCCTGACTCCTTCACCAGCCAACCTCCCCTCAGGCCGTGTCCCCGAGTGCTGTAATCAACTCCAGTTCACTTGGGCCTACGAAGAGAAAGGGTTTTGGGGATGCTCTACTGGGGTCTGGATCCTGCCTTTTTTCTGAGCTATACCCCCAGCCCATTTTTATTGTTTATTATTTATCTAGGCTAAGTGGCTAAATTGCGCTCCAGCTTGCCATCCTCCTACTCAGCCTCACAGATCTGGGATGATTGGTGTGTCCACCACGCTCTCTGAAAAAGACGCTTTCTGCCCAAAATAGGAAATGAGTGGCAGACAGGCCCACTTGGTAGGGAACTTGTGCCAAATTGTCTGAGTCAGCAGTGCTCATTCAGGCGCCTGGAACCTCGGCCTCACCTGCTTTTGTGCCTCATGCCCTGGGTACCCAGTGCCACCCTCCACCACTTGGCATGGCTGGGAATGGCTACCTGGGCCTCTGGCATCTGCATGTCGATCCCAGTGCAGTTCAGGCCAGCACTGCTCCTGTCCTGGTGATCTCTTGCCAGGCCTTGCCGTGGGCGGCCTCCCTGGCTCTCATGGAAGCTGTGACTCAGAGCCTGTGGTCCACCCCAGCTGCCTGTGTCCTGGTTGAGTCAGAGCTGCCTGGCTCAGCTCTGCACATGTACACTAGTGTGCCTGGCCAAACCTCCCCGTCCTCCCCGTCCGAGAGACCCCTGGGCCAGCCTTCCCCAGGCCTGACTCCAACTGCTCCTCGCTGCGTGCAGGGCTCCAGGCTGCCCTCCAGCACTCGCTTCAGGGCTCAGGGCCTCCCCAGAGGCTTTCCTCAATTTCCTTCTAGCAGTTACTTCTCCCCACAAAAGTGAAGAGTGAAGGGACCTGGGGTGTCATGTGTCTCAGTAATGTGAACTGATAAGAGCAGTGGTGCTGCAGTGGAGCTGGCCTCAGAGGCTGAGAGACTGGCTGCGGGGGGACAGCCGTGGCCAACTTGTTACACCCAGCTGGACTGAACTAGCACAATGCTGGGCGTGGAGGCCCACCTGGGGACTGTTGTACTTAGTGTAAGAGGGAGGAGAGAAACTATTAGGGAAGCTGTAGGCACCTGTTGGCTTTCCTGATGGGAACTCGGCTTTCCTCACTGTTGGAGGAGCTCCGGACCTCACTGTTGCTGAGGGGGGCTGTGTGTTTACCTTGAGCTGGCTTTCCTGGCTCCAGTGCAGATCCTTCATCCCACTGGCACAGACCTTCCACCGTTGGCAGCTGGCCTCTGTGCTCTCCCAGCTGTGAAGCAGGTCTGCAGGAGACATTGTCTTGGGCTCTAGGCTTCCAACGGACTTGCGCAGGCTGTCATCGCGGGATCCAGGCCTTTAGCCGGAGTCTTTGGTCTTAGTGCATGGGCAGACCTCCTGGAGTCTCTGTGTATGAGCTTTGGGTGATGATTAGAAAATAATCTCATAGTGAAGTGTCCTGTATTGTGTTGTTCCCCTTGCAGAACCCCAGACTACAACACTTGCTTTGGGTCGCCCCTTTATGCCGACGGCCCCAGGCCCGGGCATGGGAATGGTCTGGACCAGTGCAGTGCTCAGCCCCTTCTTGGAGACCATGAAATGTGAGTGCATGGCCTTTGCCTGTGGAGCTTGGCTATGAGCGTCTCTTCTGTGGCAGGGCCACGGTGTGACCACCAGGGGTGGAGTGAGCTTGTGCAGGGCAGTGCTAGTCTCACTTTCCCTTGTTCTTCACAAAGGCCATCCATGGTAACATGAGGCCCCTAGTGACGCTTGGGTGGGTAGTGTTGAGGACGACTGGGCCACTCTGCTGTGTGGTTGAGACGGGGTCTTGCTGTGCAGTGCGGGCTGGCCTTCAGTGCACTCTGTAGCCCAGGCTGGCCTCGACCTCGCAGTGACTCCCCTGCTTCAGCCTCCTGAGTGTTGGGATTATAGCGTGCCCCACTGTGTCCGGCTATAAGGTGCCCTGTTTGGCGCTTGCCCCTGGGTGCTCAGCTTCTCACTCAGGTCCAAGAAAGGCCCCAGTGCTGCTCCTGCACCTCCCAGCTCGGCCTGGAGCTCTGGTGCTGGCGGGTACACAGCATGGGGATTCAGGTGGAGCACGGTCCCAGTTCCACTGTCCCAAGGGGAAAACGGGTGCAGCTGGTCAGCCCTGACCTTGGGGTGCCTGTCTGTGGGGAGAACAACAGGCAGCTGGGCTGGGCCGGGCCTCCTGGGCTTGGAGGAGTGGCAAAGCACGTGTCCCTGAAACCTGTGGTTCCCTCTGCAGGCATGGCTGTGTGCAGGCTGTTCCTGCCTCTGTAGCAGGGAAGACGAAGAGTATGGCAGAGGCAGGCACCTGGGCTGGCACCTCAGCCTCTCCTCCCCGGGCCTGGCGCTCGCGCTGGGCCGAGGGTCCTCGAGCCAAGTGCTGCTGGCCCACGTCCAAATCTCTCATTACTGATGGGACTGTGGGCTCATTTGTATGATTTATGTTTTATATTCTCCTGCTTTATACCTTTTCTCAGCAATTTAATAATGATCCATAAACTTGTCTCTGTGGGCTTAGATTTGGAAGGTCTGTGTCTCTGAGGACCATTGAGATTTTTAACAAATTGCTTCAAGTTACCAGGAGACCAGACTGATGTGCCAGTGGGCGGCACGTGCTTGTGTGTGCTTCTCCATGGGGTGTGCGGGTGTGTGGGTGTCTCAGCACGGCCCCTGAAATGCTTCAGGTCCCCTGTAGGTTCCTGAGCGTGTTGAGTCAGAGATGGTGTTGGTGGTTTTGGTTTTTCTTTATGATTTGGATCTAGAAATTCCCCCAGGCCAATGTGCTCAGAAGCAGGGCCTTCGAAAGGACCCTGGGGATTAACCCAAGATGAGCTCAGGGCTAAGTGAGGTGAAGCCTGGATGGAAAAGGCAGGCACTTGAGGGGGAAACCTGGCAGGGACCCCATATCTGTGTCTCTCTCCCACAACTTCCGCTCACCACGAGGCCAGCAGCCCCTCTGCCAGATGGGTCCACCAGCATTTCCTGCCCTGGAGCCGGCTCACAAGGGTCTGTAAACAAAACAGACTTCTTTTCCTTTAAGATGTAGGTGTTGGTGTTTTGTCCCAATGGAGGGGAGAGACAGACAGCCGTGTGAGCTCCAGGTACCACAGGTCCTGCCAGGCTAATTCAAATGTGCTGCCACTGGAGATGGAGATGCTCTCCAGAGGAGAGGATTTGAGGGACCCTTGGTGGCCCTGAGCTCATGGAGGAAAGGAAAGAAAGTTCCCCTCTTTTTCACATTTCAGGGTCCTGTGATCAGGCTTTTGGGGTCCTGTGACACTAGCATTTATGTGATTCTATATTTTTTACGTATTTAATACAGGGTCTACGGGGTCTCACTATGTACATCAGACTCATAGTGATCCTCCTGTTTTCAGCCTCCCAAGTGCTGGGATTTTTTTTTTTTTTTTCTTTTTGAGACAGGGTCTCACTATGCAGTTCAGGCTGGCCTTAAGCTTACTTTGTAGCTCAGGCTGGTGTCGAACTCACAACAATCCTCCTGCCTCAGCCTCCCAAGTGCTGGGATTGCAGGCATGCGCCACCATGCCTGGCTATAGAAGTAGCCACATGCAAAGTTCCCTCAGCTGTCCACCCGGCATGTTTCTGCATAGGTTCTCTTTTTTTTTTTTTTCTGTGGAGCTGGAGATTGAACTCAGGCCTTTGTGCTTCCAAGGAAGCACTTATTCTACTGAACCATGTCCCAAGCCCCAAGTGCTGGGATTATAGTCACCAGTCCACTAGTGTTTGTATGAGAACAGGTCAGAGGTTTTGACATCCATCCCTCTCTTCCTTGTCCCCTGAGATTCGGTCATCAGTGGCAGAGCTTGCCACAACCTCTCTCAATGGCAGGCTCTCTCTGGTTCAAGTCGGTCAGGCCTGGCCCTTTCTGCTCATGCCAAATCCTCCCACAGAGATGCCGGGATGTCCTGGCATCTGGAGACAGGAGAGGGTGTCCTCCAGGCTGTCAAGGAACATCTCTGCCACACCTCGATTTCCCTCGGGACTGTGGGGGCTGATGCTTTTCTCTAAAGGACACAGAGAGGTGTGCAGGATGAGGGCTGCCCCTGGGGCGAGGACAGATGGGAAGATGGGGCTGGGGAGCACAGGGATGCTGATAGAGTTGGTCAGTCCAAGACAGGCCAGTGTTCTGAACCTGCCCAGAGATAGAGGCCACTGAGCCTGAATTCTGCCCAAGGGCCGAAAGGAGGCCTGTTCCAGCTCCAAGACCAGAGGCTGGGAGGAAGAGGGAGAGGGCACCAGCATGTCTTTCCTTCACCTTTTTGTTCTATCCTGGCCCTTGGCTGATTAGCTGGTGCGCATTCACTGTGGGTGGGGATCTTCCTTCCTCAGTCCCTTGGTTCAAACATGGGTCTTTTCTTTTCTTTTTTTTTTCATCTTTTTGAGACAGGGTCTCACTGTGCAGTTCAGGCTGGCTTTAAGCTCACTTTGTAGCTCAGGCTGCTCTTGAACTCACAACAATCCTCCTGCCTCAGCCTCCCGAGTGCTGGGATTAAACATGGGTCTTTTCATAAAATGCCCTCCCACCTGGGTGTGGTGGCACCTCTTGAAAACCCCAGTGCTCTGGGCGGCTGAGGCAGGAACTCTGAGAGTTCCAGGCCAGCTTGGACAATCAGCAACACTCTGTCTTAAAAAGTGCTGAGGGTGAGGCTCAGGGTGAAGGTCTGGCTTCTATTTGCAGTCCACCAAACCCCACACACCCAAAAACAGCCCGAAACACCCACCGTCTGAGTCATACCCAGATATAATGCTTTACCACATAAATCATTTGGCTTCTCATAACCAGTCAAACAGGTATTTACCAATTGCCACAGCCCTGCACACTCTCACTGAGGGAAGAGCATATGTGGAGATGGTGCCAAGGGCCAGCCTTGGGCTGTTGGGTGACTTTCAGATGAAGTAAGTGAAAAACGTGCTGCTTTTGAGACGAGTTGTGTAGCCTTTGGCATTAGAGCTTGGCTCTTGTCTTTGTTTATAAAATAATTCTTGTCACTGAACTTGAATTATTAGTGAAGGAAATATTTGGTCCCTGGCCGGCCAAATAGCTCAGTGGATTAAAGCGCTTGTAAGCAGGCTCAGGGGCCAGGGGCTTGATCCCCGGGCCTGCTGTGCTGGCCCCACCCCTGGGGTGCCCTAAGATGACAATTGAGACTGGGCGTGGTGGCACATGCCTGTAGTCCCAGCTCTTGGGAGGCTGTAGGCAGGTGAATCACTATGAGTCTGATCTAGTAGTGAGACCTGAACACCCTGTAGACCATTCCCTAAAAAAAAAAAAAAAAAAAAAAAAAAAAGAAAGAAAAAACTTGGTCCCTGTCCTGAAGGGGTGTATAGTCTACTGGGGACAGACATTTAACAGCAACACATGATGCCCTGATATAAATGTGAGGAGAATGTATCTGGTGTCAGGAATTTTCAGAGGAGATCTGGCAGAAAAGCAGAAGAAAGGAGGAGAAGCCCCCTTTGAGGAGGATGTAGAGAGGACTGATCGAGGGAGATGGGACCCTCTGGCCTGGGACAGGGAGGCTGAGATTTTATGGACTTTTGCTAGGGAAAGTTTGAGGGGTAGGCTCAGTGACACATAAGGGGTCTCCCTTGTGTCCAATACTGGGATGGGAAGAAGGAGGAGTGGTCAATGGGAAGCTGTTGTTTTTGACATTCAGCCATGTTGGATGGGGCTATGATGATTTAGCAGTTTGCACTCAGGCCAGAACCTGTCACCTGTCACTTCCTTCTGCCAGGAGCCGTGCTGAACCCGAGGGCTGGAAGGTTGAGTTTGAATTAAGCCGTGTGCGTGGTAAGAGAAAGGACAGCCACCGAGGTGTCAGCCCCGGCAAAGAAGGCTTGGTGGCTCTCTTCAGGGAATAGGGACAGCAGCAGTTTGCTATGAGTGACCCTGGCCACTCCCACTGCTCATTTTGGGTGGGCTGTGGGGAGAATCGTGTTCAGAATAACTTCTTTGGTGGGGCTGAGGGTGTCCATTCTTCTTTGCTTTATTCATTGTTATGAATTGCAATCTAAGACAGCTTAATGGTGAAATTGCTATAAAATGCCAGAGAAACAGTTCTTTGGGTATTAGTTTTGTTTTAGTAAATTACAAAGTAGTGATTTAATGTGCCACCTTCAGGATCATTTCTGCCTCTCAGTGGGGTAATATAATCAGTAAGATCTACTTCAGCTTTCAGTGTCTGGAGAACGGAGCTAAATAATCTCCCAATGTGCTCCTAAACAAACTAAATTACCTGCGATATTTGATATCCAGAACCTGGGCGACGTCATTGTGGAGTGTGTGGGCGAGGGGTGGGGGTGGGGTGGTGGTTTGTGGAAAGTTTGCAGCACAGGGGACAGAGAAGGAGAGATGGCCAAGAGGGACACTGGTCCTTCAGAAGAGGCCCCACCAGGCATGGTACGCGGTGGGTCCAAGGGCTAAACCCCAAACGGTAGCCAAAGTAGACCCGGTTCCACCAGCATGTGGGGTTCTAGAGAAATGGAAGGAGGCTGAGTTTCAGAGTGGGGAGCCTGACGGCTCACCAGATGTAGGCTGTTTTTCAACCATTACCTTCCTAGATATTTATTAAGGATTTTCTGAATCCCTATTATGTGGTGGTTGGCCACTGCTGAGGTAACAGGCGCTTGCTGTCCTTCGGGGAAGCAGGTGTAGAGGGACACTGGTGCTTGAGTGCCATCAAGCATGGTGTCCAAAGGACAGAGTGTAGACAGCTAAGTCTTCTGCTGGGCTGCCAGGGCATCTCCACTGTACCTTGGGCCCTCTGCGGGCTTTGCCTGCAGGAGGAGCACCGGTGTGGGTCCTGCCGTCATCAAGGGGCTCTGGGAGGGCACTTTGTGGAAGAGGTGAGAAAAGTGGGGCACATGGTGAGTGGCCTGGGTGACTGCTCGGCGGTGCCGCCTCACGCCTGGCCTAAGGCTGGGATGGCGCTGCTGGGTTCTTAAAGAAAATGCTGAGATCTTCTCCCCAACCCTGCCCTGCCCTGGCATGGCCTGCATGGAGAAAGGGGAGGACCAAGTCCCTGGGGTCTCTGTGATTGAGCCTGTGTGGCTCTGGGAAGCCCCTGAGTCCTCACTGCTGAGTGAGGCAGTACCAGGGGACTCCCAAGTACATGGCACTGGGTGTCCCCGTTCCTCAGAGCAGCAGCTGTATTTCCAGCCTTAGCTGGGAAGGGGAGGCTACTGGCAGGGTGGTTGGGTGGTCGGAGAGGGGCCGGCCCAGCGCCAAACTGTGTGAGGCTACAGGGACCGCAGAAGCAGGATGGCGCCCCCCGGGGGCTTCTAAGACTCGGGTTGGATTGGGAAATGTGGAAGGGGGCTAGGCTGGGTTTGGGGGAGCCCAGTCTGGAGACCACAGGGCTTTACTGAGCCCAGTGTGCAGGTTTAGGGCTGCCCCTTAGCTGCTCAGGGTGGCTGTGCCGTGTTTAATGCCTTTCCCTTTCTGTCCTTCGTGCAGTGGTGCTCGGCAGCTGTAATGAGTAACTTCTGCGCACAGCTTTAGTAAATGCTTGTTCGGAAAGGTCTTAAGTGATCAGGGTGACCTCATATCGGGCTGGGCCTGAGGGAGCGGTGTAGGGTCCAGAGTGGCACTGGCCTTATGCAGCCGCTGGATGGTGGGTCGCCAGGAACTCGCGGTGTGTGTGGGCTGAGTAAATAGACATCCTAAGCACAAAATATACCTGAATCGCGGAGACTCGGGACAAAGATGTGAACTATTGTATTATTATTATTTTATTATTGTGGTACTGGGATCGAACTCGTATTAATTTTAATATGGAAAAAAATCTCAACCCTGAGTATATTTTCTACTTTCTATTCCCTGCCTCATTAACTTTGAAACCTCTAAGTGACCTTCTCACCTCTCCTCTCTCTCTCCATGTATATAGTACATGGATTCATACTGTATTATTGAGTGGACGGCTGAGAGGGTGGATAAGGACGGAGTGATGAATCTGGACGAGTGGTGGAAGGCAGGGGATGGTACTATTGCGTTAAGCAAAATATATTAAAACTAATTTCACCAGTTTCTTTTTGGTTTTAGATGTGTCCACTAGAAATTTGAAAACCTGTCATACTTCTCTTGGGTGAGCCTGGTCTCGAGGCTACAGGGAGGAAGGATGGGATCTCTAAAGCACACCTCTTCTGCCTGGTGTGGGGACTTGAGGGGCAGCTGCTCTGGGCTGCTAGCAGTCTCACCTGGGCTGCTGCTCCTTTCTGAGACGGCCAGAAAGTGCCACTTGTAGGTCCCAGACAGAGGATACACTCAGGTCTAGAGAGGGGGTCGTGGCATGCGCATTATTCACAGGGCGCCCTCTTTGCTGGACTGAGAGCTTTCTGGGTGGGAGCAGCTCACACTCACATCTGTAGCCACAGGACCTGCCTGGCGCAGAGCAGCAGACAGGGGCAGGCGGGCTGGACGAGGCAGGACGGGTTGTTCTAAGGACGTATGTGGAACATGGAGGCTAGGAACAGTGCAGCTAGTGAACTGATGGCTGGAGAGCTGAGAGGTGGCTAGGCTGGGGCTTGGCTGGACTGCTGAAAGGGCGGATAAGGCGGAGAGCTGCATCTGGATGCAGGGTGGGAGGGGGTGGACAGTTGAATGGCTATGGAATAGGCGGAATGAGGTTGGTGGTTAAGCCAGTGGGTTACCTAAGGGTGGAGAATAGATGAACACCTCAACACAGAATTGTCTTAGGCCTCCTGAGAATACCAGGTCTCTCTGTGTTTTGCTTGGATGTGCTTGGAATCTCCTCAGGCGTTCCTTGAACTCTCCATGGGGTTCTCATTGCTATGGCTCTGCTGAGCAAATCTCCTCCTAATGAGCACCATCAGCTTCCGAGCAGCCACCTCTGTGTTCTGTGGGGCAGGCGGGGACATGATGTGCCAGGCAGGGTAGACGATGTGTTCGTTAGACTGTGTGGGGGAAGTTCTTTATGCCAGATCGGTCGTCTTGTTATACACACATCACAGAACTTTACCGGTCATTAGTGGTTGCGAAGAGGCGGGAGGAGAAAGCTGGAGGGTTCTGAGCTGATGGAACAGAGATGTGAGGAGAAAGCTGTGTCTTTTCAGGTGCTTATTCCTGACCTTAGGGATGCATGGTCATGACCATCCAGAAAGTTCTCTGGCAGCCAACCCACTGTCCTTTCTCAGAAGTCCTAGGAGGCCCCAGGGAAACTTAAATCTCTGGGGAAAATCCATCTCAGAAGAAAAGACTGCTAGATACCTCTCAAAGGACAATCTGAGCCTTTCCAGAGGGGGAGGAGGAATGCCTGTGGGGAAGGAAAATGCGAGACTTTCCAGTCCCTCCTCAGGGTGGGGAGGGAAGACCAGACTCCAAACTCATTCACAGTCCTTTCATTGTTTCATTGTTGCGAGGGGCACTCGTCTCACTGTCCTTGCTAGCATCACCTTCCAAGCAGGGTTCCTTGGTGGGGGTCCATTGCGAATGCCGCAGCAGGACGTGGGGCTTTCTGCACACCACGGGGCTTGTGCACCTGGAGAGCTGGGCATGCTGCTGCGGCATGCACAGCACCTGCAAGGAGCGCAAGCCTTTGGCAGCTTCTCTTTTAGTGATAAATCTGTATTTGTGTTTTGATGACATAAGCAAGGAGGACAAAAAACCCTTCACATTCATCATACTGAACAAGAATCAGGTCTAGTAAGTCCCAGCCCTCTCTTCCTGCTGGTACACAGACACTTGTACCCAGGCTGTGCAGGGATTCCCACTCAAGGGTCCCACGGGGCTGAGATAAACCAGCTCAGACTGCTGAAATGGAAAGGCCCATGCCCAATCCTTCCAGCAGGAGCAGGAATCTGGACTCTGCTTCCCATTCAGCCTTGGTCACACAGGCTTGTTTGTACAGCTCTCTGGGGCGTGGTCTGGGATAGCACCTGGGTCCCTTCTCAACGGGCATAATTAACTTCCAATGCTGATTCCTGGCCCAGTGTGCTTATGTTCATTCACCTCAGTGCACCAACCTCGAAAGAAGGTAAAGGGCAGGTGAGCGTCAGTACAAGCTAGGCTTTTCATGTCGGAGAAACATTGAAGTATTATTTTTCTTTTAAGACGCATGCATTTGATACAGATGAATGAGACTCCCAACCTGAAAGATGCCAAGTCTGTGTTCTCTAAAATTGAAGAATGAAGTTTGGAAACAACGGAGGTTAAGAGCAGAATATATTTATTGGGGGAAAGAAAGCTCCTATCTATGGGGCTGGGGAGATAGCTCAGTGGAATAAGTGCTTGCTTGGCACCACCAAAAAAAAAAAAAGAAAAAAATTCCAAGTTTCTAGGGATTTTATTTTATTTTTTATTTTTGTGGAACTGGGGATCGAACTCAGGCCCTTGCACTTGCCGGGGAAACGCTTATTCTACTGAGCCATCTCCCCGACCCTCTAGGGATTTTATAGAGCAAAATTGTGAGGTAGGTGAGTCTGAGGTGGAGAACATGGGAACGCGCTAGGTGCCCATGAGGTGGGACACAGTTATAGTCAGCCAATAAGATTAGAAACACAATTGCTCAAGTAAAATCCAAATGGAAAAGTGGGTCGCGTCACAAGCCGACACAAACACAGAGCAGGAGCTTTTCCTGTAGGAGGCTGGGTTAGTGACTCTTCCAGGTGGCCTTTTTTTTTTTTAACATTTTATTTATTTATGCATTTGGCACAGGGTCTCACTACGAGGCTTGGACTCCTAGTGATTCCCCTGTTTCAGCGCTGGGATTACGGGCATGCATCAGCACACCCAGTCTCTGCGGCTGGCTCAGTGCTCCCGAGGGTGGGCCTGGTGCAGCATGTGATGCTGGAGACCAAACCTAGGGGCTTGAGCTTGCCTGGGCAGGCACTTAGTCTGCTGAGGCACAAACTCTACTTCTATTTATTTTACAGATAAATTCTCAGATATGTGAAAGATATATTCATCTAAGTATTTTTAACTATTGCAAAAAAATTGAAATATTATTCCATAGATATTTGATCAATTATAATATGTCCATATGATGTAATGTGTATGTACTTGTGTGTGTGTGTATTTTTAAAAATTTTGTACTTTTTTATTTTTAAAGAATACAAAATAGATCGATGATGACCCTGCAATTCTATTGCGTGGAACTGAACCAAATGAGTGACACAACAGAAAAAAAAAAAGAAAA
>PVKA01011622.1:45937-60486 GCA_004027165.1 Ctenomys sociabilis | reverse complement strand
CAGGAAGTATTCTAAATCAATTGCATGTCATTTAATGTAATGTTCATAATTGTTTTGCTATGGAACTTTGTGTCCCACAGAGACTAATACCCTGAAGTCTTACTCATTGGCTTACAGTACTGTTGGGAAATGCTGTAACCTTTAGGATGTGGGGCTTTGTAAAAGGAATTTACATCATTAGGGACATACCCTTTAAAAACTATTGGCCCTTTCTGTTTCTGTTTCTTTCTTTGTCTGCTGGCCATCATGAAGAAGCAGCTTTGTTTTACCACATATTCTTTACCATGATGTGCTGCCTATTTAAATTTTAAAAGTAAATAGAGCCAAATATCCATGGAATGTAACTTCTGAAACCATGAGCCAGAATATATCCTTCCTCTTTATAAGTTATTGAACTCAACTATGCTATCATAGTGATAGAAAGCTAGCATATTAGCTTTCTGAGGTAGATGTTGTTATTTATATTTAATGAGCATAAAATTTATAGTTTAGAAAACCAGTGTGCCAAAGGAGACAGGACTGGTTAAGTGGCAGATTCAGGATTCAAACTTAGGTCTGTCTGGCTCCAAAGGTGGTGATACTTTTCCACTTAACATGATACCTCAGATTATATAGCTTAAATTTATACAATTGAAATAGTGTACATCCTGTGGTAAAATAAAATATTCTTTGTTTTGTGTTTGTAGAATTCTGTGAGAGGCAGATCAATCAGCAGGAAATAGCTCCTGCCATAAAGTTGTTTTGTGGTTTGTGCAGAAGTATGGTGGAACAGTAAAGGCAGACATTATTGTGTGAGCATATTTTAGTTGAAAAAATAAGACTATGTACTTTAAAATTAATCATTCTAGCAAGCAAATGTGTATTAAGGAGTTGTCAAATATGAGGTTGAATGAGAGGATATTAAAGTTTGGAAGATTTTGGAAGCCAAGGTATATAGTTTACAACTTTCAAACATGGAATAGATAACCATGAAAGGATTCTGAACAGGAAGGGAGTGTCATGAGGAAAATGATTAAAGGTATATTATATTGGAGATGGTGAATTTGATGGCAGTGGGACTACACCTGAAGTTATTGGATTAGTCTGAAGTGAGGGAGATGTGTCTTTTAAGATTAAAAAATAGTTTAAGAAATAGGCTTTTAAAAGGCTAATTATTCCAGCCTTTGAATTGTTTGCTTTGATCCAAATATTTTTAGATTAATTCTTGGTAATTATTGGACAAGTGTTATATAATATTATGGCCTAGACATGTAAATCATTGGGACAAAATCTAGGGAAATGTTTTTTTAAAACTGTAGTACGGGGCCATTAGGAGGAAGTTTATCAATGCTGTTATTGTTATTTTTAAATTAAATTAAATTATTTTTTTTATTTTTTGCAATACTGGGGATCAAACTCAGGATCTTGCACTTACCAGGCAGGCACTTAAGCCACTGAGCTATATCCACACCCCCTTAAAAGAAACTAGGGCCCTTTGTGTCCTATTTTTCTTTTCCACGTCAGAGATCAAACCTGGGACCTTGCACTTGCTAGCCAGGGACTTACGCCACTGAGCCATATTCCTGGCTTTTGTTGTTGTTGTTGTTTTGTTTAGTTTTATGAATTTAGTATAGGGACTATAGGGTCTTATGACACAGATTGGACTCGTAGTGTTTGTCCTCTTTTCAGCTTCCATCGCACTGGGAGTATAGGTGCATACTACATTGATCAGTCTCAATCACTGTCTCAGCAAGTCCCAGGGGCGGGACTGGCTCAGCATGCCAGAGATGGAAGCCTAGTCCCTGCTTCTGCCTAAGCAAGTGCTTTAATCCACTGAGCTATCTGGCCAGCCTTTCCTGGCTTATTATTTTAAGTGAAATTGAAAATCTAAGAAAAATTATCTATGTTCCTATATATAGAGAAAATGATTTTATGAAATTTTACTTCAGTTGTTTTTACTACATGTTTACACATGTGATTTGGGGTCAAAGTATAAAATATATTTGTTAGTGTGCCTCATGGGAAAAATATGAACAATTCTGATGTACAACATAATATCGAATTAGTTAATCTTTCTTTCACACCACATAAATTTTCAAAGTCAGAATGATTTATTTGATCATTAATTGTAAAAAGCTCTGCATGTTCCTCCTAGTCCTTTACTTCTTTCTTGGCCCAGTTGTAACTATTGAAACTAATTATTTCAAGTTCTCCTAGTAATCATACCAATCTTTCCAAATCACTTGTCCTATAATGTCATCTTCTTGTCCCAAAAGACACAAAAATCCTCTATTTAGTTACATATTTTTAAGCAAATGATGGAAGGGCACTTGGGAAATGAAACACCAAGTCTCTGTTTAGTCTTGTGTACAAAATCCTGAAACTTCTTAACCCAAACTATCTTGCTAACTTTATCAATTAAAATAGCACCACAGATGTCCCATGGATTATCTTAACTGCATTCACTCTTTCCAGAGTATGTGGATTACTTTTCCTTTATATCTTTGAACATGTTGTTCTCTATCTCCCTGCTCATTCCTTAGGGCTATTCTTTTTATAATTATTTCAGCTAGGTAACATTAGTGTCTCTTCTGGACCTACATATTATTCTAGAAATGTGAGACTTATCACACTTTGTCTTGAATTAACTGAGTTCATTTTCTATTCAAGATTATCAACTCTTGAGAATAAGGGTAATATTTATTTACATTGCGTTTCTCAGTATGATAGCATGAGGCAGATTGGAACACAGGGATATGCATTGGGCTAGTAATCGGAAAATTCCCTAGTTTTGGCTGTGCCAATAGTATATTCTGTAACCCTTCATATGCCTTTTGATCGAGCCGGGGAGATGGCTCAGTGGAATAAGTACTTCCCTGGCAAGTGAAAGGGCCTAAGTTCAATCCCCGGTTCTGCCAAAAAATAAATAAAGAAATAAAAATAAAAATCTTTAGGGCCGGCGGTATAGCTCAGTGGACTAAGCGCTTGCTTAGGTAAGAGCAGGGACCAGTGTTCGATCCTTGGTTCCCCCAGCCGCGCCGGCCCCGCCTTCGGGTTGATGACATGCAGCCTATCAAAATATAATATGGTACTGATCAAGTTTATTTAATAATTTTCTGACTCTAAAATCATTTAATCCATTATTTTAATGATATCAGTTTTATTCATTTAGCAAATACTGATTGAATCCTTACTGAGAAGACATATATAAAGAAGACTATATGAATTCATGTGCCCTGACATTCTAGTAGCAAAGAGGAACAAATATGAGGTGGGAATACAAAATGAAAGCCAATGTGACTGAGTTACAGAAATCAAGAGCTTGAGTGTTAGTGTATAAAGTCACAGACGTAGTCAAAATTTATATCATGTACAACCTTTCCATGGGACATTATTCCAATCACTATGGGAAAAAATAAGAAAATTTGTAACGTGGCAGTGATATAACATGCCTTGAATTTCGAAATGAGAACTATTAAAGCTGTGTACAGTCAAGGTCACATTTGGAAACTATTATAATTTTCTTTAAAGGTTAATTTGTGTATTTATGTCAAAATTTCATTTTGAATTTCAAGTTTGAAAATGAAACTATTTTATCTATTTATGTTATGTAATATGAAAGTTGGGCATATGTCTAGATTGTGGAATTATCAAATTGAGCTAATTTAATATATCTATCCCTCATATGCTAATTTTTATGACTATTTGAAATACAGCTCAATAATTTTTATAATAATTGTTTAAATAATATTGACCATTTCTACAGTAACTATCCAGTTATTTCTCCTATATAACTTAAACTTTGTATCCATTAACCAGAAAGGAGATGATTGATTAGAGGGGTAGCAAAAGAGATGGAGAGAAATAAAAATACAATATAATTTGGAGGGAGAATAGACAGCAATTGTTAATGGATTACATATAATAGGGGTGAAAGAAAAGGAGTTAGAAATGAAAAATTTTTCACTTATTCAACTGATGGGTTTGTTGATAATATAGTCAAAAGGTTGTGGCTGCAGTTCGAATCAACACTTCAGTTCATGACATAAATTTAAAATATCCACTTGATATCATCTTAGCTAAATGTGTTATTCATATTAAATTATATTACATATGCGAAATTATCTTGATTTAATCATTCCATAATCTAGACATATGCCAAAATATCACATTGTATACCATAAATGTATAAAATTGTTTCATTTTAAATTTAAGAAATCATCTTAACTAGGAAACACAAAGGGAGAAGTTTAACATTTGTAGATTTGGTAAGAAAATATTCAATAAGAAAATGAGTGATCATTGCAGTAGGAAAAATCTTGGACTATGAGGTTACAGAATCTAAACAAAATGCAGTTTTGAGTTGGAGTGATCCATTCTAGCAAGTACTGCTGAGGTTCAATGAAACTGAGTATGAAGAATCATTACATTTGGCAGCATTTTAGGTCACTGGCAACCTCGGGGAAAGTTAGGTTTTCAGTTTAAAAGGAGTGAGCTAAAGAGAGAAATGAAAATGAAGAAAGGAAGAGTGAAATAATGACCATGTATTGAGAAATCTTGGAAAGAGAAACAGGGGAATAGCAGAAGTAAGGCATGCAGCATCAAAGAGCCTTTCTGCATGAAGGTTACCTATAATGCAACTATAATCCCTTAAAATATTTGAGAACTAGATGCATTTCTAACATTACCATATACACAGTAGACCTATTTTAAGCTTTATTGAGGATGACTGATACATTAAAATTTCACATCAAATGTCAACATCAGGATACTTAATGTATTCATCATCTCCAAAAATTTTCCTATGTTGCTCATTGGGGAGAGTTTCAGTTATCTGAGATGAATAACTTCTAGAAATCTGTTGAATGTCATAATACCCATAATTAACAGTATGATATTATGCCCTTTAAATATGTTTACAGGCGTTGATCCCTGACATGCTGTGCCAGCACTGCCATGAGCGCATGCTGAGAGGACAGTGGAGACTAAGCATGGTGGCACACACCTGTAATCCCAGTGCTTGGGAGGCTAAAAACAGGAGAATCACTATGAGACTGATCTGTATAGTGAGACCCTGCACTAAATACATTAAAAATAAATGACGAAAATATGTCAATAGAATAAATATCATATTAAATTTTTATTATAACATATATAAGAGATCTATTTGACTATACTTCATGCCTTTAGCATTTCTTTTCTTTATTTGGCAAAATGGAGGACTGAACTCAGACCCTTGCATTTCCCAGGGAAGTGCTTATTCTCTATATATATATATATATTTTTTTTTTTTGGTGGAACCGGGGATTGAACTGAGGCCCTTGCGCTTGCCAGGGAAGCGCTTATTCTACTGAGCCATCTCCCCGGCAAAAATTGTCTATTTTTTTTTTTTTTTGGTGGAAGTGCTTATTCTACTGAACCATCTCGCCAGGCCCACCTTTAGCACTTCTACTGACAATCATCATTATTAAATAAGACTTTTTCTTTATTTTTGTCTTCCCTTTTTATTGTCTCTTTCCTTCCTCTTTCTATCCAATCTTAGTCCCTATGTATGTCTCTTCATTTACATTGATTGGAAAAAAAAACTTTAAATTTCTATTAAGAAAGCCCCTATTGCTCCTTCAAATTCTGAGCTTTTCTTTCTAAATAAAAATTCTTCCCAAACCTTTGAAGACATCCAATTTATGAAAAAATACAGCTATAATCTACCATTGTTGAATAATAAGGCTGAGCTCTTACTCTGGGTCATATTCTAAACTGGGCAATAAACGATTTCATTTGTAAAAGGTAGGGATAATTTATAAAGACCTAAGATGCAAAATTAAGTGTGCAACTTTTAAAGGATTTCTGCTTGGGCCACAGAGCTATTCTCTCTCTTCTCTCATTAGCATTATATGTGCTGACTAATGCAAAGTGGATTATTTTAAATTCTGAGTATCTTCTTACAATCTTAAATATTTTTCTTTCTCTTCCTTGAGGAATTAGATGAAATTTCTTCTGATTACAAATGTTTAATTCTTAACCTTTCAGTTGAATCAACTTGATGTGAAGTTGGAGGATTTTAAAGAGAGTTCAAGATTTCACAGGCCCTTTATCTAGATTCACAAACTTTGTTGACCAGAATTACAATTTTGTTTTTATATATTGCTTTAAATATTTCATTATTCGATTTCTCTTAGACAGCTTTCAAACATATAACATATACATTGTATATTAAATAATAATCATATTTTTCAAAACAATAGGAGAATAAATTAGAGGAATATGTACTTTCACCTTATGTACTTTTTAAAAATTTATTTTATATTTTATTGAAGTACAAATATCAATCAGACAGTTTCAAGACACCTTAACAAGACAGGTTCGATAAATTAATACATTGCAAACAGTTTTCATAATGTTTTGGTATCGTACAAGGTGCATACATGATATTATATTTACAGATATTATTTTAGCAGATATCTCTTATCAGTAAATTAAGAGTATAGCTGCTTACTTATTTTTTATACATGAATTATATCAAAAATTCAATAATTATTTTCCTAGTGGATGACTGTAGTATTAGAAAATGACATAATATCCTGTCCAACCACCATCAGTGCAAATCTTGCCTCTTATACGATTATGTAGAAGCACAGCGTTATCTATCCCAACTGTACTGTGCATACACACACATCATGATTTTTTCTTTCGATACCCCTTCCTTTGTCTATACCTGTCAAAGGTTGGCACTCCATTGACATTCAACTAACTTAGGTGCTTGAACTCGACACCACAGTCCAACACAGTCCAGCATTCCACAACAATAGTGAGTTATTCAAAGAAGTTGTCGACCATAGCCATTTACAGCTCCGCTTAATATTATGGCCCTGTGATGTATACTTCATTTTCATACTTTTCTGCTGGATGGTTAAGGCCTAGATAGAGCAAGACTTATATACAAACACATGAACTTTATATTTCTTATGTGGTCAGTGAAGTCCTCTCAGAGTTTATCTTGTAGTCCTGCACATTTTTCTGTAGATCCTTGGTCTTTGTCATCCATATGGATGAGTCACGACCAATGCTTGACCAGTTTGTTCTCGGTGAGAGCCTGAGAGAAGGTTTTCTCTCCATGTAACCCTCCCCAAGCACACTATAGAACTTCTATCTCTTTTCTCTGTGGCTCCATAATCTCCTTGTTCAGAAAATTTGGAGCTCACCGGAGTTTCATGATGTTACAGTACAGGTTTTCCTATGTCCTGAGTCTTCGCTGACCTTGAAAGGCTAGGGCCAAAATGTTGGCTGGCCTTGTGGCTCTTCTATTTCTCCAACTCTGATTTGTGAGCTGAGGTTGTTAACCATCCAGAAGAAAAGCTGGTTAGTATCCTGCAGCATATGCCATTCACTTTGCCTTATCTGACTCACTTGATTTTAGTTGTTGTACCTTTCCTTTTGTATTTCTGCTTTTCGCTTTTTATACTAGGGAGACTATACGATATTTACACATGTGTGTCTGGTTTATTTCACTGATGACTATATGTTCAAGTGGCATCCACTTCAGTATAAATGCTTCAAACTTATTATTCTTAATAGCTGAGTAATACTCCATTCTATAGAAATACCACATCCTCCTCGATCCCGCGTTGAATGCATTTTTTAAATGCCCTCTTTGTAAAAGGACTGTCTGAATCTTAGTTATTTTCTTGAAACATGATCCAAATATTAAACAAACATATTATTTTAGGTCACAGCAAGAGAACTTTAGCCTAGTTGTCGATATATATGGACAAGTTTTGCCCAATTTGCTCCTATTTGCTTGAAAAGTCACTAATATGTGTAATATTTAGAATCAATTTATTTACTTTATAGATGTCCAATTTATGGTCCCCAGGCAATTTTACTATATTTGATGTTTTAATAACAAACATTTAAAAATAAGTTGTGTTATTTATATACATTACCTATAGAATTATTTTACATGTGGCCTAAGAAGATTCTTTTTTACTTGCTAAGAAAAAAAAAAAAAAGATGTTTCCAAGTAGATGGTTAGTGTGGCTAGCCTGGGATTTGAACATTAATTATTCTTTGTAAACATGTGATTGTGTTGATTCTGGGTAGGAACAGAAAAATACTGAATGGGCTAAACTAAATATTTTTGATAATACTACAACCTAGAGGCCAATAAGTCATTTTTTAATGAAATCTGGGTTTTTATTTTAACTTATTAGATTATTCTTCATTCATTTTATTATTTGAATATTTAGCCTAATTTCTTCCAGAATATTGAGCCATGTCTTAATTTTCTCATTTTTAAAAAGATTTCTACATTTTTATTTTTATTTTTTATTTATTTTTAATTTTATTTTTTATGCAGGGTCTCACTACACAGTTCTGACTGTAGAGATAGTAAAAAACCATAGAAATAATACAAAGTTTCACTGAACAAATGATAGGAATTTAATTGTTGCTATACGGCATATTATCTTCAAATTAATTGTTCATAATACCAGTTATAAGCATGCAAAATTACTGAAAAAAATAAAGCGTAGAGAAAAATATTTAATATATTTTAAGCATTAATTGTTTCTTTCAATATGCCAGCAGAAATCATAAATACAATTGTCCAAGCTAATACAAATAGATAGATAGATAGATAGATAGATAGATAGATAGATAGATAGAGATATATATCCATTCTTTTTCTTCTTTCACTCATCCCAGTTATTCCTTCTCCTTGAACAGTTTCTTTCCCTTTTACAGTGTCTGTTGTATCTTTCAAATTCTATTTACTCTTTTGAGTTCTTACACAAGGGAGACAACATAATTTTTGATTTATCATTGCTGAGAAAATATACCCAACAACCAAAGGGAAAAGATAAAAGGCTTATTTATCTCACAGTTTGTATTGATGTCAGCTCATAATTGGCTGCCACCAATGCAGGGTGGAGAGCAGACAGCCATCACAGAGGAGAAATAGTTCAGGGAAAGCACAAGGTAACAAAGCAAGCAAGTCATTAATATAGCTCTTTCTATCATTTATAACTTATCTTGGCTACACAGGGGGGACAGATGCACTTAATCCTAGTGCCCTTGAGCACAGCATTGCACTATGAATAAATCCCAATGTCACACAATATAGATACACTAACCTCTGTAAAAGCTTTAACTATGACCATATGAGGCTTTGCAAGGGACATAGAAACACAAACCATAACATTTGGCCTATGTAACCCCAAAGATTGATGCATGCCCCTGTATGCAAAGGGCATTTAGTTCAACTCTAAGAGGTACTAAAGTCTTAACACATCACCATTGCTGAAAACCCCAAGTTCAACGTCTTCTGAGATTATGGCAGTTTATTAGCTGAAAACCCCTGTATAAATGAAAAGACAGATAAACACTTCCATCATTCAGTGACACAAGATAGAAAATTCCATTCCAAAAGATACAAATATGGGTATCTAAAGGAATGGGTCCAAAACAAGTCCAAAATCCAGGAGGGCCCAGATTAAGTAACATAGTGTAATGTGCAGCGTCTGAGGCAATCCAAAATAAGATATGAACTTCAAAGGACTTGGGAGGCTCCACACCTACAGCATTTCCCATGTTTACAGCTTGCATGGTCTCTCTCTTTAGCCTCTTCTTCTACTTCCTTTCTGTTTCTCTCAGATGATCCATATTCCTGGATTCTCCAAACTTCTGATGTTGTTACTGCACATTCATCTTCACAGTCACAACTTTACTCATTGCCCTCACATGAGAACAGTGCCTGGCCTCATAGGCTTCATTCTGAAGTCTTGGTGGAAGCTTGTTGGCCCCACAACTCTTGCATTCTGGATGTACCTAAAACCAACACCAGATGAATAATGCCAACATCTACTGCCAGCTACAGCAAATGCCAGACCTCCTCTCTTGACTGTAAGGATTGAATACCTAGATCTCCAAGTGCTCTGCACCCAATCCCAAGGAATATATTCTCTAATGTGCTGTTCTTCTGAAATATGTTGTTCTGCAGTTGTCTTCTCTAAGCAAAATCTTTCATCTTTACAACTTTCAGCCTGCAAAGCAAAGAGTTCTGCTTGTTCTTGTGATATCTTCAGGCCATGTATCCTGTTGGCTTCAGAAATATTTGACATTTTTTGTTCATATTTTCAGCAAAGAAATTTCTCCTATGTTCCATCTTTTCAGTCCATTACTTTCCTGGAGCTTCCTGTCTGGCAAAACCCATAGCATTATGAATCACTGTCTTCGGTCTTTCCTATTGATTCCCAACACAAAGCTGGCTAAACGCCCCCAACAGTAGTCTTGGCACTGACTCAAAATTAGATTATCTTTGGAAGGATTTTTTTTACTGGCTGAGGCTGCCTTAAGGGCAGGTCTGGTAAGGCATGGGGAGTTGGGGATCAAACTGCAGTATCCTGCAGCTGACTGCATTTGCATGAGCAGGTGCTTAAACAACTGAGCTAACCAAAAGCCCCCTGTCTTGGAATTTCTTGTGCAAAATTAACTAGTTCCCATCTCTTAATCACATACCACGTGCCTAGGCAGAAATAAAATGCAGACAAACTTTCTGCCACGCCATAGCACACATGTTCTAGAGTCCAATAGCCAATACAGTCCTTCTTCCTAGCAGAAAACGCCTGAGTCTAGTCTTTACTAGACTCATTTATTATAGCTTTCTGGTCTCTTGAGCTCTGGCAAGAATCTCCCATCAAATATACTCTACTTTTTCATCTGGCATTTTTACTTTTATTTTTTTGTGGAACCGGGAATTTTGGATTCAGACCCTTGTGCTTGTCAAGGAAGCACTCATTCCACTGAGCCATCTCCCTGGCCCTATTGTCTGGCATTTTAAAACCTCTCTTAAGTCTTCCATTTCCCACAAGCCAGTTCCAAAGGCTCTTGAGCCCTGTGGCCAGTAATATATCATCAGCAACCTCACTTCCCTGGTATGAAATTCTGTCTTAGTTACTTTCCTTATTGCTGAAATACAATGCTTTACACCCAAAGATAAAGGAGGAAAGTTTCATTTGGTTAACAGTTTGTAGGGATTTCAGCCCATATTAGTTGACTGAAACTCTATGGATGACAGATAAGTTTACCCAAGGAAAAACATTTCATGGCACAAAGAAGGAAGCAAAATGTGCAAGGGGCAACCACAACTCTTTTTATCCATTATATTTTATGCAGTCTATTCAGGTCAGTTAGCACTCAAATTCTTAATCCTAGTGCCCTTGATCCTAGCATTGCACCATTAATCAAAATCAGCATCACACATTCCAGATTCACAAACTTAAAAAAAAAAAAGCCCCATTTATGAATGCATGAAGCTTGAGGTGTGATTGTCTAAACAAAATCCATCACAAATCAGCTTATGAAAATACACAATATATTTGGAAATTGGAAAAAACCCTAAGAGTCATTACCAGAGTCCTAGGCTTGTAAGAGGGACTGATTGCAGCATGGGGGGATTGTTTCCAAATGTAAACCTATGGGGCTTCTTTGCCCATTCTTGGGGTCCTGAGAAAAACATTGAACAAGTTACATAAAAAATGTGTACACAAATCCTAAAAAATTGGACAAGGCACAGTATACATTTATTGAAGGTAGACGTGAATTATGCACTGCAGAATGAAAATGAGCTGATAAAAAGTTCACTGAAGCATGTAGAGGAAAGGGGCCTTTTGTTTCTATAGATTCCAAATTCCTCCCAATGAGCTATGCCAAATGTGTCTGAAAGTTTTCTGCTAAGTCATATCCTCTGTGCTAACTGTGCATGTGTATTTCCCTGTAATAAATTGATTGTGCTGTAATTGTATCTGTGAGGTAAAACCCATATAAATTAGTAGATGATAAGTTTGTTCATGCCTAAAGTCAAGTTTTGGACATTTTTTCAATGCTTCTGTAATACTAAGTTGAAGACTTCCCAAAGGACTATTTTATGAAGAGTGTGGCTACTCTGGCAAGATATTGTTTGGGAGGTAGAGTGGTGGTATAATAGGTATAACCAGAAAGCTTAAAGAATGATGGGGTGGTTGTACTTAGTCTATGATTAATAGAAAGTTCTGTCTTGCCTGTGCTAACTACTGTTCTAGAATGGCCCACATCAGACCATGTCTGACCATTTACTTAAAAAAAGAAAAGAAAACAAAAAAGAACAATGGGGAAGTATGATATAAAATTATTTAGTTATACTGAGTAACAGAAACTGTGGACCACACTTCCCTTAACCCTGTCTTCTGAGAGCTAATAAGAGCTTTAAAGTTACTTAGGTGAAGGAAGAAAAGTGGGAGTAAGAATTATCCATAAGCAAGAAGCCTTGATCAAACTATGATCTGGTTGATCTGTATCTCAGGATCAGCCATGCAGAGCCTTGTTAGTGATTTAAAAAGGTTGCTGCCTGAGGATAAGCATAGGGCCAGTGCAATGCCTAGATACTTCAGAAACCTCACTGGTAGTCTGGAATAATGTCATACTCAGAAACTGACAATTGTTGATTACAGTGTCTTTTAAAATCCTAAAAATATTTTAGTTACTCATATATTGATGCCTTCAGCCTTGAAGAGGAAGATTACTAGCTTTAGATGAATATTCCTTAAATTGTTAACATAGCTGCCTATGGAGTTGAACAGGAATCTGACTCCAAATCGCCAATGCTTTATCCTGTTTTTAGCTACCCACTGGACAATGGTAGATACAGGTAGAGAATCAGTACTTTTAGCAAAAGAGGTTGCTAAATGTCTTTATAGTGTGCATAAATTGAGATTAAATGAGGATAAGATACATGTAAGTGAATGCAAACTGTACTGCTGGTTGATTCCATTGCAGGTATAAGAATCTTTTTAAGCTTAGCTTGAGACAAATGGGATCAGAATAACAAAAAATAAAAGAACATGAATGCATTTAATGTTTGCAATATTTCAGTAATCATTTTACTGTAGGATGAGTATGCCAAGTCATTTTAGTGATAATGAAAAGTATAACTGAATCTATAGCACAAAAGTCTAGGGAAAACTTTACTTGAAACAGAAGAGAAAATGTGGAAGAACTTAAGCCTGAGAACATGGAGGGGTTAAGATCTAATGTGCCTTTTCATAAAAGAATGGGATGAGTGGAGCTGGCAAGATAGTTCAGCACTCTCAATACTTACCTGGGCAAGTGCTAGGACCCAAGCTTGATCTGCAGTACCATGTGCCATGCTGACCTCAGAACCCTGGACACAGTATGCTGGCTCTGAAACCAGGTGAGGTGGTGCATACATGTAATCCCTGTCCTGAGGAGGCTGAAATAGAAGGATTAATATGAGTCTGAGCTGCATAGTGAGTCAAAAAATAAATATTTTTTTAAAAAATTGAAAGAAGAATGGGATTAGCCTTTTGGGCTCCTCTAGGATAGGCTAGATGGTGGTAACTTTCCATTGGGTAATGTCTGTGTCTTTTTAAAATAAGTCATCATATTTTTATGACATTTCTTACTAATGTAAGATGGGGTATGAGTAATTTTTAATATGCTGCTGCTTTTGCAGCATATCTGGTGCTTAAAATGATAAAAGAAGGTAATATGTAAAGTTTCATTGCATTTATTATTAGCATGGGAAGACAGGAAAAGAAGTATCTCCACTTTTATGGGTAACTGATAATTAGGTAACACCTAAAACTTGAGCTTTGTGTCCAGTGAGGGTGCCTGTCCTATTTCTATATTGTTCTTCAGGGAAGAATATCTGTGTTTTTGAAAAGGTGAGAAAAAAGAAAGTGAAAGGCTGTGCATTTGCTTTTTAGAATTTTCAAATGAGTATATTTGTTATAACAAAAAATTAGCAGAGAACAGGTAAATCAACATTGGCTTCTCCCTGGCTTCTAAACGCTATGCAGCTATAGCTTTTGTTTTCTCTTTTTTCCAGTACCTGGGATTAAACTCAGGACCCTCTACTTGCCAGGCAAGCACTTATTCTTCTGAGGTATCTCCCCCATCCTTCTATGCAGCTATTCAGAGGATATGAACTTATTGGAGTTTGCTGATTTGTATACATAGAAATGCTAATTGAATAATAATAGATGTTATTCCTTGGCTAGGAGTGATTCCTATGTTCTGTGTGGCTTTAGTTATGCAAACTAGTCTGATCCATCAAAGAGAAAAAGGTCTGATCTCAGAGGAAAAGGGTTGCTCTGTGAAAGGGGTGACAAAGTTTTCTCAGTTTCTGCAATCTGACTTAATGCCAAGCAAAAGCAACTTTGAAAAGATAGTTTTCTAGGTAACTTTGGGCCTTGGAGAATTTTTGCTTGCTATTCTCTCAATTCTCTTGTACTTTGTACCCATGTGGTTAGAGCCCTCAAAATCTTCAATTCTTAATTTATTTTCTTTTCTTCTTTTCTGTATTTTAGGGAAGGGTCTACAGGGTGTTCAGGGTCTCACTACTAGATCACATTCGTAGTAATTCTCCTGTTTATAGCCTCTCAAGTGCTGGGACTACATGTGTGCACCACTACGCCTAGTCTCTCTCTCTCTCTCTCTCTCTCTCTCTCTCTCTCTCTCTCTCTCTCTCTCTCTCTCTCTCTCTCTCTCTCTCTCTCTCTCTCTCTCTCTCTCTC
>PVKA01011622.1:8378-45837 GCA_004027165.1 Ctenomys sociabilis | reverse complement strand
ATCATGTCCACAAACACTATTAGAACAAATCTTTTCATTGAATTAAGAGAATGCAGCTGTATATCTATCCTAAATATTTTGAATATTCAGATACAAAGTGGTTATTCATTGTATCCCCTTTTTTGTTTAGTTTTGTCAGAGAAGGTCCACCTACAATATTTAAACACCCAGTCTCAATTGCAGTCTCAGCATGCTCTAGGGTCAGGGCCAGCACAGCAGGCCCAGAGTTCAAACACCCAGGGCCTGCACCTGCTTGCAGGTGCTTTAATCCACTGAGCTATTTGACCAGCCCTTTAAATTTTTTTCCTGGACTATTTTATCTAAAATTACATTGGATCGTGGTAGTGATAGTGATTGTGCTTCACATGCATGAAGACTTGGTCAATCCAAAACACTGAATTTTTTTTCAAAAAAATCACACCTTCTTTCTAAAGTACAAACTTGATTATTTTTTTTTCTCTAGCAGTAAGCACCATTTAACATATAATGTTAATCACTTTCTTACTTTATCATGTGACACTTCCCCACTATAATAGGAAGGCCATGTGAGCAGATAGACTTCTTATTGTGTTTTTGATATTTGAGAGGAAATGCACATAAACTAGAATTAACCATTTTGAAGCATATAGTTCAGTAGCATTTAGTAGACTCAAAATATTGTGCAATATTACTTCTATCTCGTTTCAAAGCAGTTTCTTTAACACAAAAGTAAACCGTATACTTATTAAGCAGTCATTCTCCATCCTCTTCTTCCTGTAGTCCCTGGCAACCACTAATTTGTTTACTGCTATGTATTCGATTTTGCTACATACTATTTGATGAGGCTGGTAAAAAGCAGATAGAACTAACATTGAGCAAATAAGCCTGGTGGAATAACAAAGGTATTAAAAATAAATATAGATGATAATGATCTATTAGACAAAAATCAGCCTGCTAATCCACGAAACAAGATGTGAAATGAGTGATGGCTAAGACTGTACTTATTACTTATATACCTTTAACCAGAAAACTGAAACAAAGATATATGGACAATTTGATTATAATAAGGTGTTAAAAAACATTGATGAAACCAGGCAGGAAAAAGATGTCTGGAAATTTTAGTAACTAAATGTGAAAGATTTCCCTGACAAGAAGAAAAAAAATGTTAGAAATGTTAAAAATAAGTACTGTAATCTTTAAAGTAAAATCTTGCTAAAGACAAAATCAGAGGAAAAGTAAATAAGGAAACATACTCATGAGATGAAAATTTAAATTAATCCATATGAAAATATCCAGGCCATTTATGACATGGCTAGGATTACTGGTAGTGACTATGATTATAACCAGGAAGAGCCAGTTAGTGCCAGATTAAACCTTGTTTTGCCTTCTCTTCTAAGACAGAGTTCACCTACTGATCAGTGCCTTTTGAGCATTCTAAAATTAGGTACACTAGAAATACTGCAGTAGGAGAACATTGCTTTAAGCATTTGTCTTTAACCCATGAAGCAAGGGCGAAGGTCTTCAGTAAGCTTTGTATTTGGTCAAACAACATGATAACTGTAGATCCAACTTGAAGTAAGTGGATTAGAAATCACTAGAGAATCTGATCTGAGCCTAATTAACAATAATCTTGGTTATCTTAGGCTAGTAATTTACCCTTTCTAATTAGTTTTTTCTTATGTTATGCTGTCCATGTCAGTGCACCTAAAATTAGGTGTATTAGAAATACTAGGGTAGGAGAACATTGCTTTAAACATTTATCTTTAACCCATGAAGTTAGATCTGAAGTACACATTGAAAAATACTTTAAAATGGTAATATAGGGCCAGGAAGATGGCTCACTAGAATAAGCACTTCCCTGGCAGGCTCAAGGGTCTGATTCAATTCCAGGTTCCACCAGGGAAAACAGAAAAGGAAAAATATAGCAAATTTCAGTTTGAATATTTACAAATCACTTATTAGGCCTACAAAAATAAAGAACAAATTTCCTCTGTAATATAAATGAATTAATTAATTAATTAATTTCATTGTTTTGATTTTTATTAGTACATGTTTGCCTTTCAAGGACTTTATAATCATCCTGGAGATTGGTTACCTTTATATATTACAGCTTGTTTCTTTTTTAATTCCCTTCCACTTCCTTTTACCTCCTCTTCCAGTTTGCCATTCCCATTTTTATACTTATGGATATTATTTGTCTGGCTCATGTTATGACATATAGTGTTCATGTTAACTGGGGTTATTAGCTTCCTGTACATGGCATATCTTTATTCTTTTATTTCCCTTTCCTCTCCGCCTCACCCCTTGCCGTTGTTCCCTTAGATCACTTCGCTGTGGCAAGAGCTCTTTCCTTTTGTTTGTTTCTATCAATCTCTTATCATTTTCCTTGTATTTTGCCTCACTCAAGTGATGGGTAGCATACAGTATTTAAGCTTGTCTATATGGTTTATTTCATTCCACATTATATTTTCTAGGTGCACTCATTTTCCTACAAATGTCTAAAATTTACAATTACCTATTTGTCCTACAAAAATAAGGAAAAAATTTCCTCAAGGATGTAAATGTATTTATTTATTTTCTGTGAACCAATCAGGTCCCTGGCTACTGTGTGAAGAATTGGCTATGAATAGGAAAGACAAAATACAATATGCTTAAAGTGAGCAGTCTCACGCATGTCCACATTTGGCCTACTTTTATTAGCTAACAGGGAGCGCAGGGGGATGAAGTTATATGCCATGCATGAAACAGATGAAGGAGATTGTGAAAAACAAGGAACAGCTTAAAGTTTAATGGAAAGCAGTTAAAAGATGGAGAAGTCCTTCTCCATACCCACATGACTTCACAGCTTCATAGGCAATTAGTGTTCTCTCTGTTGTCCTCAGCAGATTTTATTTTTACCCCCCTTGGGAGTACTGTGCAGCTTGGCCCCCTAACATCTCTCAGACAGTCTGTTCCCAACAGTTCCCATTTTTTTTGTTTTTGTAGTTGCAGAGTTGAGAGCGCATTAGTTGAGGTTTCAGAGCATCTAGACATTGTTGGCTTGTGTTTCCACTGCAGAAGACTAGGAACAAAACAGAAGACATATACGTGTTAGTACAGCTGATCTAAAATAAAATCCAAAATGGTCTGTGAGATACTTCCAGATTAATTCATCAAGGATATCAGCAAATTTGTCCCAATTCTGAACTTGTTCATCAAAATATTGTGTCGGTTGAGACTTGGGTAATGCTTTTAGTAAGGCTTCCACATCCATTATTATTATGTGTAGCACCTTGGATGTTTTTAATATTTTCCCAAGGACCCAGATTGATTATAAGGAAGAAGAATTATGAAATAGGAAATAGTACAATGGCACCAGAGGCCCTGTTGTAATTACAGACTTTCAATTTAATCTCCTATCCACATAACAGTAGTCTCTAAAACACTGAGTTGTGATTGTAATTTGGCATCAAAGGAGTGTATATTTCAAGCTTTGTTTCCAGTATTTGTCTGTCTACAAAATGAATAGTCTGAATAGAATATGAACTACAGAAAATGTAACAATACTAGAAATGAGCAATACCAGAGAAACTATCTAGCAATGATCAATCCTACTATTCAATTTTCTCTATGCATAAGGTGATCAAAGATTGCAGTGCATTGACAACAGGAGTATTGGCCTATGGCTCTGTAAGATTTACTGGTATTGAAACATGAGGCACATTCCACAGAACCAATAAGTTCTTATTTATTAGTGTTCCTGTTTTTTATTTATTTATTTATTTATTTATTTATTTATTATTGAAATACAAATGTCAATCAGACAGTTTCAAGACAGCTTAACCATACAGATTTGATAAATTAATACATTGCAAACTGTTTTCATAATGTTTTGGTATTGTACAAGGTGCATACATGATATTATATTTACAGGTATTATTTTAGCAGATATCTCTTATCAGTGAATTAAGAGTGTAGCTGCTTACTTATTTTTTTTTACCTGAATTATATCAAAAATTCAATAATTATTTTCCTAGTGGATGACCGTAGTACTAGAAGCCGACATAATATCCTGTCCAACCACCATTAGTGCAGATCTTGCCTGTTGGTACACAATGACTCAGTGTAAAATTTTCTTATAAAAGGTGAGGTTCCACTGAATGGTTCTATACAGGAAGTCATGGGAATTATGTGTACATGCAAAGAAGCAAGTGGTTTAGATTTTTCAATATGAATCATTTCTGTTTGTATTGGGCTTGGTTAAATGTCTTCTGCATTACTGTCCAACACAGGAAGAGCCAATTTCTAAAATGTCTTTTACAATATTTTGATGAACAAGTTGATCCATGACATTAATAATAGCTTGAGGCTGCAGGTTCTAAAGCCAATCCTGTGTCATGCCAATTGCTTCTCAGGCAAAGTATATTTGCAGAAATGTTTCTCCCACAGTAATTAATATACTATGTCATAATGCCAGGATACCTTGTAACAATCTGAACAGTTTTCATTGCTATTTCTTCTGTCTGATCTCCCATGAAGGTCACAATCAATGAATTCAGATTGATTTATCTACATTTTTCATCCCTTCTACTCTGCAAGAGTTACAAGGTGGGAGGGCATATTCATATATGATTCCAAGATGCATATGTTATACACAGAGGAACACTGAGTGCAGCAGAAGAACTGCTCAATTCTTCAGATATCTTAATAGATCCTAGCCCCAGAAATATTGTTTTTCATAATGAACCATCTGAAGTGGAAGATAAGCAAGCAAACAATAATTAAATTACAGGGAACTATATTCAACTCATAAATGTGGATATAGAAAATGGTATGTATAATTTAGAGTGATATTGGAGTTCATAAATACCAGGGCCATAAAGGGTTCTGGAACCCAATCCACTGGCTCATAGTAGATGTTGAGGGTCCAAAGAGCCCATGTAAGTTTTTGCGGCAAAGGTGGATTAGGCACATATATCCAATACTCCTCCAATGACACGAGTCTTATATATATGGTACAGAAGATGATAGACAACATTACAAAAAATATATTTTATGTAATACATGGAAGACTTTGACTCACCACTAACTTTTCAGACTCCAGATTTGTTTATCTTATTTGGCCCTATATCATTTGTTTTGCTGCTTGAGTAGTCATGATCTGCTGAATTGTTACCAATGAACTGGTCTCCTCTAGAGTCATCCGTGAGAAGACTTACACTCGTGGGCCTAGTGCCAATAGGCTCCATCACAGGACTGGGTTGTTCTTCTCTCAGTGGTTGCATGTACTGGCAGGGTACTCATATCAATGTTCCATTTTCTGTCAATATACAAGCATGATCTCCTCCCCCATGTGATTAATTGCACTGGGCCATTCCATCTACCTGTTTGAAGATCTTTCCATAAAACGTGTTCTCTGGGTATATTTTTTGATTCATGCTTTTGCCAGTAAAGTTCTGATGGACTATGGTTAATTTCCCTATGGGGATTCAAAAAATTTGAAGTGAAGTTGACCAGTTCTAATTTTACTTGGGAGGTAACTGTACTTCTCCTTTTGCTTTTTGTAATTGTGTCTTTAAGGGGAGCTGTGCATGTTCTATGATTGTTTCGCCTTGAAAATTATAAGAAATAGCTGTGATATGTTTAATATTCTGAGGCTGAAAAAAGAAAAAGTCCTATGAATATATGATAACCTCTTGTTTGTCTCAATTATATAGGAAACTCCTATAGCAGCAAATGCATCTAGAGTGTTATTTAATATATCCGCATGAACATATTGTAACTGTCCAAATGAGAAAATGTAACTAATATCCACTTGCCAAAGGTTATTTTGTTGAAGACTTTGAGGGTTGCCTCTCTCAGTGGGAAAAGGACATGGGATTCAACGATAGGAACATGACAACAATTTTTTACTTGTGAGCAAGATAATTGGAATTCTTTTGTTAGGGATTTGCATTTTTGATGATGGTATCCATGGGACTGTCTAGCTAATTAAAGGAAACAATATAAACTGCTAAGGAATCAGCTAATTCATTGTATTGAACCAAGGGCCCTGAAAGGTTAGTTAGACATAATGTGTCTAATATAGAAGTTTACATAATGACTGAATTGCCTATAATGTACTAAGGAATATATTATACAGGGAGGATCTAACATAGGTTTTTAAGTAGCACTTTCTAATCTCTGGGTAGTGAATACCGCATAAAGCTGAGTCACGAAAAATATTTTTAGGAGTAAGTTTGGTGTGTTTTATAATACATATGATGGCAGTTACTTCTGACCAACAGTCCAAGAGTAAGAATAGAATACTATTCTTGCATAGTCATGATCTCCTGAATTGTTACCAATGGATTGGTTTCCTCTAGAGTGATCCATGGGAAGACTTGCACTGTTGGGCCTAGTGGCATTACTCCTCCAATGATACCAGATGAATGGAATAGAGACCATACTCGTAAGTAAAATAAATTAGACCCACATGTAGAAACATTGTATTATCTCCCTAGTGTAAGAAACTGAAAGAATAAATAAAATACAAAAGTTACAATGGATTTTTGGAAAGGGAAAGAAGCTGCTAAAAAGGAAAGAAATGAGAAAATATGGTAGAATAGAATAGCATTCTATTCTTACTCAGGAAAATTCCTACTCCAGATAGCTGCACTTCCGTTGTTTTACTTTTTTTTTTTTATTTTTTTTTTTTGCGGAACTGGAGATTGAACTCAGACTCTTGCTCTTGCCAGGGATGCACTTATTCTACTGAGACATCTCACTGATCATTTTTTTTTACTATTTTTTTGTGGTTAGTTTGTTTTTGTTTTGAGGGTTTTCTTTTGTTTTGTTTTTGTTTTTGCATTTCCTTTGGAGCAGCCATCTGTGCATCAGAAATGGCGGGTAATTGTGTAATCTTGTGAAAGATGCAGGAATGATTTTGAAAATAACCTAAAAATACGATCATTGGGGAAATTATTATCAAGTTTTCCTATGAAATCGGTAACAATAGCTTGGGAATAAATAGCTTGCTCTAGTAAATATGCATATTGAGATAATTCTAAAGGTAAGATGGTCTGAGAAGGGTCATTGCCAATTAATGACTTCATAAAGCTATCAAGCATTTTGCAATTTTTTTCAGTATATAATGATAAAATTTATGTTATATGATTAGAAAGATATAACCATTCAATGAGGGAAACAAAATGAGAATTATAAAACTATTCTAAGAACCCAGTATTGCAGTAGGGAGCATCCAAAACATGAATAGAGGTTGAAGGTCATTTACTCTGTGTATTCGTCATTCCTGTAACAATTTTTCTAGCAAATGTAATTATTTCAGTGCCTCAGGAGTCAATTGTCAAAGGGAGTTTACCTAAAGATCAGTTTGTTGAATGTTATATAGATGTCTCTTTAGATATGCAGCAATAGCTAATTATGTTAATTTAATTTATATTCCAATAATTTAAAAAATCATTTAAAGTCAATAAACAAGCTTTTAAATTTTTTATGTTTTGAGGTTTCACCTCCCATTTCATAAGTAGGGTTTCTAAATAAACATAAAGGCTAGAGTTCTGCACATTTTCAGGAGCTGTGCAGAAACCGTGGTCTTAAGTTCCTTCTTTGTTGTAGCAAATATAGAGTATTGCTTTGCTTTTTTTAATGATAATGAGAAAATCACAATAAAATCAATGATACAGGATTTCAAAGCAAGATAGTAGTAAATTAATAATGGTTTGTAAATTGCATATTGTTGCATTAAGAGTAGTTGCTCAAATTACAAGATATAAACATGCAAGATTGATCAAGTAATATAAGCAATCAGCACACATGATTCCCTACAGTGAACTGAAAGAAATCAGTTGTATAACTATCTTAATTATCATATATATATATATATTTTTTCTTTTCCCTTCCTTATTTTCTCATTTCTCCCATCCTAGTTTTTGTTTCCTTATGAGCAGCTTCTTTCCCTTTCCCAACATCTATTGTAACTTTTGGATGTTATTTGTTCTTTCAGTTTCTTAAACAATGCAATGTTTCCACATGTGAGTCTTATTTTACTTATGAGTATGGTCTCTAGTTGCATCTATTTACATACAAAAGCCCTTAGTTTATCCTTCTTTATATATGAGTATTACTCTATTGTATAAATGTCAACTTATTTTACCCATGTCTTGGTTAATGGGCATTTGGGTTGTTTCCAAGATTTAGCCATTACAATTGTGCTGCTATAAACATGGGTGCACATATATTGTTGTGGTATGGTATTTTCAGTTCTTCTGGAAAAATACACAGGAGGGGAATAGCTGGGTTGAATGGGACCTCTCCTCCTAGTTTTTTCTTTCTTTCTTTCTTTTTTTTTTTAATCTAGTGTTTTCGGGAAACTCCATACTGATTTCTACAGTGGTTGTACCAGTCTACACTCTCACAACATGGAAGAAGTGTTCCTTTTCTCCCAAAACACCATCAGCATTTGTTATTGGTTAATTTTTTGATGATAGCCATTCTTTCTTGGGTGATATGGAATCTCAGTGTTTTTTTTTTTTTAATTTTTAATTTTGAATGTATAACTGTGCTTTTAATGCCATGGAGGACAAATGCCATCCATAAAAATGAATAATATAGGCTTGACAGTATTTCTGGCAAGGGGGTTGTCAGGCTAGAATTGCAAAATTCTGGCATAATATGATGCTATTCATCTTTCCTAGAGAGAAAATTATGCATTGATAGCCATTCATAGGCTGTTTGAAGTTGTGGCTAGGTACAGAGAAAACAAAATAACTTGGGGGGTGTTAAGGAATTCTGAAAACATAATGTTTAAGATCAATCTTTTTTTCTGTTTTATTCATTTTAATCAGAAAAAATGATAAAATACCAATGAAACAGTTTTCAAACAGGTAAGTATGAAAATTACAATAATTAATACATTGCATATTGTTGTCTTCATAGGAGTTATTCAGAGGACAAGATGTAGACATGATATCTTGTCTAAACAATATTAGTGTAAACCTTTCTTTACATTGAACTAAGAGAAAGTAACCATATATCTATCCATATATATATATATATATATATATATATATATATATTTACAAAATGCTCCTTTATTTATATCTCTATTTTTTGTCTTGTTTTGTCAGAGTTGGGTGTTCCACTGCAGTTAGAGAAGCTCTTTTTGGAGAAGTCTTTAAAGGACCTTTACATACTTGAAGCCAGTCTAAAGATTGTAGTTAACTTGAATTCAGCAAAATAACCCAGTATAGTACAATAGTCCATAATTGTAGTGGGTTATCAGCAGAACTGGCAATTAACAGAAGTTGTTGATTTAAGTCTTTTACAGCTCAGAATATTAATATGGAATTACTTTTATATCTTATAGTTATAATTTTCTGCTGGATGGCTAAGACTAAATTAAAGCAAGACATACATAAATAAAAATGTAACTTGCTATCTAATGAGGTCATTCAAATCCCCTCAGGATTTACCCTGAAACCATGTACTGCACCTTGTAGATTTTAAGATAAATCATAATTGATGGCCATTTTTAAAGGACACCTGCATGGAATAGGAGATAAGGCTGGAAGGACCCCATTGGCTGTAAGCAGGGATTTATATCCCTTAAACCCTTAAAGAACCTCTACTTTCCAGATTTCTTTGCATGTATGAACACAGCAGTGTTCTAGGGGCTTGCATATGGTTTTAAAAGATCTCAGTGTGAGCCAGGCATGGTGGCACATGCCTGTAATCCCAGCACTCGGGAGGCTGAGTCAGGAGGATTGTTGTGACTTAGAGACCAGCCTGAGCTATAAAGTGAGCTTAAGGCCAGCCTGAGCTGCATATTGAGACACTGTCTCAAAAAGACAAAAAATAAAAGATAAAAGATCTCATTGAATCTTTTCTTACACTATAAAAGACACATTAGTTTCTCCTTATTTGGTGATCACTGATCCACCCAGACTGGGTTCGTGTCCAGATTGTCCACTGGAACAGCAAGGCTATCCTGGGAGAAGCACAAAAAAAGACATCCTTGTATGGTTTAATTTAGGAATGACTGACAGTAGACCATGAATACCTTATATATTTTTTCCTAAAGCAAATCTTGTTTTATATCCCATATTTTTTCATTTTTCTGCCATATTAATAAATTGATTACTATGCATAAATTTGAATCCTCTTAAAATATGTCTTTACAAAGTTATTTTTTATGATGGGGACATAAGGTTGAAGAGTCATGTATTGATTTTCTAGTCCTGAACAAGGTAAGTGATTTACACTATGTAATACCTGGTGAGGTGAACTGAGCCCCACTAATGGGCTAGTGTCAGCCTTAGTAGGGAAAAATCGAGGCCTTTCCCAATGACCATAATATACACATTGGTTCAAATGCCTAGTAGACCTTGAAAATATTTTTCTTTTATTTTGTTTTGCATATGGGCCTTGTTTCATTTAATTCCTAGGCCAAATAGTTTTCTTTACTTAGTGAATAACTAAAGATCCCTTCCTTCCTTTGCTGATTTCTGTCATGAGGAGCCCTACTGTAGAAAGAAAGATGAATTGTACAACATAATAATCTGGTTCAAAATACCAAATATCTATAGAAGGGACCATAACTTGGATTTCTCCCTCATAATTAGAGTATATTACCCCAGGCATTACATCTATAACTTGCAAATTTATAGCACTTTTATTCATAGTTTATCCAGAAGATCTCTTAGGTAATGGTGACCATATTCTACTGGTTATTTCTGTTGGTTTATATTCCTCAATAAGTATTACTTTTTGAGCAGCAGAGCAATCTAATTCTGTGATTCCTGGTGTTCTGGAAGTGAGGGGAATAATGTCTTGTCAGCGACCCAAGATAGATTGCTGCTCATTGCCTGAACTAGAAAGGCCTTTGTTGTGTGAAGGCCTGAGGCTGGGCCCAATGCATATTTCCAAGAAGGAAAATGTCATACTTAAGATACTTGGAATGGCAATTATTTGCCCAATGATGTCTTTCTCGAATTAAGGTAAAAAACAGGTGCTGGAGTAATATTTCTGCTTGTATTCTCCACTGTGGGAGGGAGAACTGTGACTCCTGATTTAGACAAAGCAGTCTGCTACTTAGGAATATGCCCTGGTTTTCCAGAATTAAAATATTGGTTATTATTGTTCTTTGTCCCCTTTATAAGACTGACTCAGCATAGCATGTACTAGCCTGGAACTTTTATAAGATATTGTCCCTGTATTTTTGTAAGCCTTAAAATAATTTCCAAGATTTTTAGTAGCTCTAAATGCTCAATGGGCCTATTTATAATCCTTATTTACATTTTTAAAAGCCAACTGTACCACTATAATCTCAGCAGCTTGTGCATGAAGGTCTTTCTGCTAATTGTCTCTTGTAATTTAGCAAGGAATAGAGCATAAGTCTCCTTAGAACCATACAAGATATGTAAAAAGGGCTGAACAACAATGCCTTCCTCAGGGAAATAGCCCATACACATTTCATCAAAATATTTATCTGGCCATATGTCTCAACAAAACTCCCATACCCAACAAAATCTATTGTGTGATATTTGACCTACCAGACATTCTATTTCAGCTTACCTATTCTTTAGCAGGCTCTTGGAGCTGTACATTAAATTGAAAATACCAGCATGATGGTAAGCAGCAATGGGGAAGATGTTTAATGTCCTGTGGGGGTCCTTCATATATCCCACATAATGGAGACCAAGAGCAACAATGTAAAAGGTCCTTGAACATCATTATTCATAAAACTGTTTTAATTCATTTTATATCTTATGCTCTACTCTGTGATGTTCATGTATCAGTTAATGAGTATTTTTAGGATCCTGTATAATCACCACAGGGATATAACAGGGCTTGATAGAGTTCCCAGTGATCATAGCCAGCTGATATTTCACAAGGTGTTGTAGTTTTTGTTTAGGTATCCCCTCAAAGCCTTATGCAGTCATAGGATAGTTTCTGGAGTTTGTGATTGATTATTGTGGGTGTGGATGCTGCTGCACTTTCCTAGGGCAAGTAATTTCCATTACAATAAGGAGGAGACAGAGGTTAGCTAGTTGCCTGAGTTGCTTAGCTTCTTTTTCTCTTTGCTCTTTGCCACCATCATTAAAGATTGCTCTCTGCTATGAGTCACTCTGCCTTGAAGCCAACTGAATGTGGACTGAAACTTCCAGTAGCTGTGAGCTAAATAAAACTTTCCTTCTAACTTTGAGTATAAGGTATTTGTCTCAACAATGAACAATGAGTAACTGAGACATAATTGGTACCAGAGAAGTGGGTTTGTTTCTGTGGCTAATCCTGACCATGTGGATCGCAAGCTTTCGGGAATGGCTTATGGGAAGAGATAGTAAAGCTTCAGAGATGTTGCCTACAAGAAAAGTGCAGAGGGGTTTTTGGTCAAACCTCAGAAGACCAGATGGCTGATAGAAATCCTGCCTATAGACCAGGCTGAAGAAGATTTCGCTAGGAAGGATGACTGTATTGGTTGTGGGACTCCAGCTGATTTGTGTTGTGGCTTGGTGGAAAGTTTGTCCACATTTTGCTCATATCCAGACTTTGCCTAAGACTGAGGTTAAGTATAGTGGACTGATTAATGTGGCAAAAGACATGTCAAAGCAGTTGAATATTGAGGCAGTAGATGGCTGTTGTTGGGGGCTTTTAGTCAGAATTATGTTGAGAATCAAGAGCAAAGAGCCCAGCAGGATGATTTAAAATATTCTGAGTTTGTCCAGGAAGGAAGCTCCAACAAAGCTATACAATGCAAAGATAGAGCTGATAGCATCTTCACTGCTGAGAAGGAATCAGAGAATGGAAAGAACGGCCTGAGGGCATCATAGGAGGCAGCAGGTGTATGGCCTTTGCAGCCTCAGAATTGTGAAGGTGAAGGACTTTGCTTTGGGGAAAAAGCCCCTGGGATCCATGTTCCAGAATAGCATCAGCTGCCACACCAGGTTCCAGAAGGGCACTGGCATTGAGAATTTGTTCACTGAAATCAGGTGAGAGTGATCAGTGATCCAGGCACTCGACCCCTACAGCCAAGGGAGAAAGAAGCCTGGCTACTGCACCAGCTGGCAGCAGACCTTGGCATCATCCACATGGCATTCGTTTTAGGTGCTTGCAGAATGCAGGACTTGTGAGGTTAATAAAGCTTCCACCTCAATTTCAGAAGGCCTGGGAGACCAGGAAGTGTGCCCCTGGGAGGGCAGTGTGTAAAACTGTGAATGAGAAGCCTATTCTCTGGAAACCTAGAAGTTTATAAAAGACAAGAACATAGATCATCTAAGGGAAACTGCAAGTAGAGAGCAAGGCCATCTGAAGAGAGAAGCCATGGGAGTTATCACCAACAGTGCCATAGGGGCAGAGTCACATGGATCTCACAATATACCACAGATTGCTTCAGATATTCTGCATGGAAATACAGGAGTCAATGTTTGCCCTTCTGGATTTTAGATTTGCTTTTTTCCCAATGCTTAGTATCCTTTAGGAATGGTAATGTTTATCTTATGCTATTGAATGTTGAAAGTGTTTATCTTTTCACTTGTAGAGGGGCTCATAGCAAAGAGTTTGTTTTCGAGCCTGGTAGAGATTTGAAACTTGGATTATTCAGCAGTACTAAAGCTGTTAGAACTTAGGCAGCTCTTAGAGATGGATTTAAATGCATTTTGCATAAAGGGATGATAATGAGTCTTTCAGGGGTCCAGTGTTGAAATGTGATGGTTTGTGTGCTGGTGCCCCCCCCCCAAGACCTCATGTAGTCTTGGGGCAGATTTTGGGACTTGTGATTGATTATTGTGGGTGTGGATGCTGTACTTGCTTTTGGAGCAGGTAATTTGCATTACAATAAGAATGAGAGAGAGGTTACCTAGCTGCCTGAATTGCTGCAGCTCCTTTTGCTTTCTGACATGCGCTGCTCTGCTTTGGAGTCAGATGAGTAGGAACTGAATCTTCTAAGTAAATATGAGCTAAATAAACCTTTCCTTCCCTAATTTTGAGTGTCAGATATTTGTCCCAACAAGAAGAGAAGTGTGACTGAGACAAGCAATGATGGCTTCTGCTAACATCTAAAAAGTGTGGAGGTCTGAACCACAAAGGAGTTTTTCTTCTCTCCTCAGGGTCTTTCTCCTTTTTCTCCTTAGTGGGAACAATGGCACCTACACTAACTATTATAGTACATAAGGATCATCAGAGATTTTATTAGACTTCATGCTGAAAAAGTGTATGGGATGATTGGTTCTCTTCTGTCATGGGCTTTCCTTAGGTTTTCACCCACTCTTTCCCAGCTTTCTGCATCCAAAGTTCCTGCCTGTGGAAATCATGGATTATATTTGATAATGTCCTGCACCATTTGACAAAGAGAGGAGGTGCTAACTTGAGCCCCTAACAGTTTCAACAACATATGCAACAGTTGCACATATCATTTTTCCCCTACAGATAAATTCTATCCCATAATCCTGGTTAAGAAAACTTTTCTATGGCAATACTGCTTGATTTCACTTTTTTTCACAGCTGCCTCCAAAATCTTCCTGTGGCATTCCTTGACATCTGCTCATCTTTGTTCCACTCGAGTGGCTTGTCCCCTTTGGGTCTCAGAGTGTTCCTGTTCACGTGCCAATTTCTAGATGATGATAAGCCACCCAGAGACCTGTGGGGGTATGCAGATGAGCAAAGAAAGCCAAAAGATAATGCTTACAGTACCAAGAGACTGGGAGCAGCCTGCTTCTAGTGAACAAGCTCACCCACCTTCACGGCTGGCCTGCTTTTATTAGCAAGCAAAGAGCACAGGGGGCTGTGGTCATGTGTCATTTGTGAAACAGTTGAAGAAGACTTTGAAAAATAAAGAACAAGTTAAATTTTAATAGGGGAAAATATAAGAGGGATAAACGCTTATTCATACCCAGATGACTGCATAGGTTAATAGGTAACTATCTTACTTTCTATTATCCTCAGCAAATGTTAGTTTTCCATGGGAGCTGTGTGAATATGAACTTTTCCCACACAGCCAGAATGTACATAGCTTTCTATATACTTTTCCGTTACTCAAACAATTTAACACAGGCCTCAGGACTGTAAAGCCTAGGTCAGAAATATGGCCGCCCACCAGCCCTGATGCAGCCCAGGCACCAACAATTCTTTAATTTTTAAAAATTATTTTTATGAGTACACATTTCTAACATATAATTATAGAACCCAACCATGTTGAGCTATCTGATCTTTGACTAAGGGGGGCTAAAATATGTGACTCTTTTATAAATAGTGTAAAAAATACTGGCTAAGGACATGTAGGATACTGATGCTAAACTCATTTATTTCACCATATAGCAAATTAAGATCAGAATGGATCAGTGCTTTACATGTTCAAACAGAAGTTAATCTGCTGGATGATAAAATAAGTAAAACTCTTGAAGAGATAGGCAAGTACTTTCTGAATAGAACCCCACTTGTGCAAGAAATAAAAGCAGTCATATCAAATTGTGCACAGCAAAGGAAACAACCAATGGAGTGATGAAAAATCTCACAGAATGGGAACAACTTTGCCTGCTATCCCTCAAGCAGACAAATAATAGCTAGAATATGTATAGAATTAGAAAAAAACAGCACCCCCAAATAAAAGCATAAAAATAGTCAATTGAAATGTATAGATGCTTCTAGAAAAAAAGGCCAAATATAAAAATATTTTAACATTTCTGGATATTACAGAAACTCAAATTAAAACAGCACTGAAATTTCATCTTATTCCAAAAGTAATGGCTGTCACCAACAAAGCAAATAGTAAGAATATTAGAGAGAGACTGCGGGTAAAAAAGGAAAACTATACATTATTGGTAAAACATAAGTATTTGTTAGGAGTTTAAATGCTAATAATAAATTCTTCTGTAAAATGTAGCCTCTAACAATTCAAATGGGGTCTTGACTAGGATGGTAAACATTTCATAAAGGTCCAAGTTATCATTATTGGTTTGCACATGTTTCTATTTGTTTGGCTCTGAGATTCTCACTCATCTTCTCTTAAATCCCTCAGCTACTCCTTATCTCACTGGTAAAACATGACAATTTTCATCATTATGTCCAGTGTAAATCTCTTATTTCTTGTTAGAATTCACATTTATGAGATTGTCTTTAGAAGCAATTAATCTGACTGGTAAACACAACCCAGATTTTGATTAAGAAGTTCATTTTTCTTTTCTTTTTATTGTTTTCCAAATTTCATTTCAGGAGTTTTTGTTGGTACTAGAGATTGAATTCAGTACCTTGAGCTTGCCAGACTTATTCCACTGAACTCTCTTCCCAGCCCCTATTGAGGATTAGTCTTTATTGTTAGATCATGTCATGAAGTCAGATGTTCTCACACCCTGATTCCACTTATTATTCACTGTACAATGTTGGATTTCTTGCTTAATCTTCCAGTGACCTAATGCTTTGTCTGAAGATAGGAATAATTGTAACACCTAGCAAATAAAGAAGTTTTAAATAAAAAAGTATTTGTAAATGTTTTTCTAGCTGTATTGAAATATCATTCTTTTCTATTGTTTAAATGTCTCTCCAAAGATGCATGGCTTGAAATTTCATGGCTCTTGTGGGGTTTAAGAGGTTAAAAATTTAATCTGACTATAAAATGGGTTGGGAATGCAGCTCACGGGCTGAGTAGTTGCATAGCAGAGTATCATGGCTTGTATCCAGATGACCCCCTGCCAAAGCCTCATGTGGTCATAGGTCAGGATCTTCAGGGGTGGCTAGATCTCGGGTGTGTAATGGTTGAATTGATTCATGGTGCAATGGTAAAGTTCAGGCTTTCCCACCCTGAGTGTGTGTGCTACCTGCCCTTAGGGTGAGTAGTCTGGATAAAATATAAGAAACAGATAGAGTCACAGCTTGTTGCTTGTCACTTGCACCTTTCTACCTTGTAGTGTTGTGCCTGCCATAAGCTGTTTTTTCTCTGCGATATCCTTCTGTCATAGCTCCCTACTTTGGAGACAACCAACTATAAATAGAATCCTCTAAAAATTGTAGGATAAAACAAAACAAATAAACTTTGCTCCACTATTATTTCATGTCAAGTATTTTGTCCCGGCAATGAGAAAAGTAACAAAAACATAGACACAAGGCCTAGGTTCCATGTCTGGCATCACAAACACAAATACACACATTCACACACATGCACACACACTAAAATAGTTAAGAACAAATTAAATAAAGGAAGAATGCTCGGAAAACCTAGAAGACAGAAGAGATACGCATACACATGCACACATACCCTAGCTCTTACCATAAGATGCTTTTTGTCAGCTTGGGAGTCTGCCAGCTAGAAGACCCTCACAAAACATGATTCCTTGCTTTGAACCACAGTTATGAACTAGTAAACACCTTTTCTTTAAAACTTATCTGCTGGGAAAGACTCATGGGTATTGGTTGTAAACAAAGACACAGGGACACCAAATGTAAGCAAAGCAAGGGCTTGAAAAAAATGCTGCCATGCCACCTTCAGTCTTTATTTTTGTATATATTGAGTCTCAGCCTATTGTTAACTGATAGGTTACTTTCAGTTAACAAAACAAGCTCTTATCATGTGTGCCTAAGATTAATGTTTTAGCTATATGTGAGATCCTGCTAAGCATCTAGGAGCAAGAACATAACATCAGGATGACTTTGAGGAGTTCCAAGTGTTCTTGGTTATTCCCTCTGCTGTTGCACTTCCCACATGCCCTGCAGGTCATTCAGCACATCTCTATTTCAACTCCTTATCCCAACACTTGCCTAGTTGAGCATAGTGGTATATGCTGTAGTCCTAATACTCTTGCAGGCTGAGGGAGAAGGATTGCAAGTTTCAGCCCAGCCTGAGCAATTAATTGACTTAGACTTGATCTCAAAGTAAAAATAATAATAAAAATAAATGGTTAAGGATACAGCTTAGTACAAACGGAAATGCCTGGAATTAAATTCCCTACACTGCAAAACCAAACAAAACCAAACAGATTTAGTTATTTGTAGTATTGGCTTATGAGTCACAGAAACTATACTAAAGTATTGAGAAATGGAAACTACATATGTAACTCTGATTCACACCAGATGAGTGATTTCATTTCTCTGAATATATCTGATGATGTAGTTCAGAAATCTTTAGAACTGTTAGTAGGATTTGGAAAGATCTGAAGAAATGAGCTAGAGAAGCCCTAGAATGCTATAAGCAGAACCTTGTGTGTGATTACAGTCAGAGTACAGAAGACCAAAGTGCTGATAGGAATGTATATTAATAAGACCACATTCAAGAAGTTTCAGTTTGGGAATAAGTACTTCACTTGTAAATGGGGTACACGCCACATGTGTGACATTCTGACAAAAAAAGATATTCACATTTTTCCATATCCTGAGGCTCTGCAAGAGGTTGAGGTTAAGGGACGTGGACCAATTGATGTGTTGGATGAGTTCAAGGTTGCCCCCCATTGATGCAGACTACTGTATGCTGTGCACTTTTAGTCACCGTGAAGAATATGTCTCTGACCTGTAAGACTTTTACTTGAGAAAAGGGAAGGACCAGGTTATATGTTACAGCTAATAAGTAATATACAAATATAAGGAAGCTATTACTGGTATTGATTTACTCTGACAAACCAGACTTTTTCAAGATGATAATACCTGAATCAAGACTCAAAGGAAGATGTCAGTAAAGTTTTTTAAGCCAGACGCATGAAGGGGCTTTATTCCAAGAGTCAGGAATCTAGTGAAGGTGCAAATAAGGATTAAATACACTATATGTCCAGTGAAATTTGGGTATACAGTTTTAGAGCTTTGGTACAGAACCATGGCATAAGTTCTGGTATGATAGCATAAAACTAAGCAGCTACAAAAATTTAAGCTCATCAGCCAGGGTGGTGGCACACACCCCTAATCGCAGCACTCAGCAGGCCAAGCCAGAAGGACAGCCATGAGTTGGAGACCAGCAGAGCTACATAGTGATTTAAAGACCAGCCTGACCTGCATAGCAAGATGGTGTCTCAAAAACAGAAGAACAAATTAAAAAGAAAAAAAAAAAAGAAAACTCAAATGCCAAACTCAGCAGGTTCTAGCTCCCTTAAAATTATTTATTGAATAAGCAAAATTTTGCTTATTCTGGGCACGGTAACTATTATTATCCTTCAAGCACAGAATGAGATGCATTTGCTTTCCAAAGTGCTATAATATTTTATGTTTGTAATGGGAAATGTGGGAAGACAAGCCCAGATATCCAAAGGGAATCATAGATATTACCCTCAGTGCAATATAAAAGCACCAAGGTTGCTGGTGTTCAGGCGCACCAGCTCAGAAGCACAATATTAACATTTCACATTATATTCCTCTTCTTTTCCCTCCTTTGTATAATGGACCATTTTCGCTCAATGATCTGCCAATTCTAGCAGCTCCAGCTGTTGCTGTCATACTTAATAAGGACTTTGTGGAGCTTAGCTATTGTGCTGCTGCTCTCTTTCCCACAGCCCAGCAAAGAATCTTGAGATGAGCTGTTCTTTCTGTTTTGGCTGATATTTAGATTTTAATCTAACAAAATTTCCAGGTTGACCTGAAACTTATTGTGCTATCAGCAAGAGCATAAGAATCAGTAAGAAGAGCTCTTTCTAATGCCATAGCAAGATCATACTCAAATTGCTTGTTGAGTTGCATGCAATGATCCAAGCTACTGTAAAACTCTGAAGGTATTAAATATCAGTGCCCATATTTGCAAAGTAAAGCATCTGAATTGTGCCTGGTATGAAGCCTTGGACAGTGGTTCTAGGAAATCTAACTCAATATTGGGAGCATCATAACTTTAGCATTATTAGCATTGACATGGATATTGCACCCATTGTTATGGGAATGTGTTCATAAAAGAAGCAAGCTGATTTTGAAAAGTGCCATGAATTGCTATTCCATTTACATTCCATTGTATATAAATGCCACATTTTAATTACTGTTATCTCTTCACATGAGTCATATGTAGGAAAAGTTATTCACCTGGAGATCATAGTAGTAAATAACATAAATCAGACATTCCAGCTTAAACAATGCATGGTTTATCATATATGAAAGCATTCAAAGTATAAATAAAGAACAAAATAAAAGGCAATAGGAAATAGATATTTTGTTAAAAGGAAGAGGAATAAAACATAGAGAAAGGGGAGGGATTCGAAGTTTTAAAAAAGTTAATTTGTTTGTGTACATGTACGAACTCCCTAAGTGAAGCACTGAAATTATGTATGGTAATCATATTCTAATTTTAGAAAAAAAGCATTAAAAAATCTAGTCATCAAAAAAAAAGGAAAAGTGCTATGAAAATGAAAGATGTAAGGGACTGGGGAAATAGCTCAATAGAATAAGTGCTTGCCTAGCAAGTCCAATGGCCTGAGTTCAATCCCTGGTTCTGCCAAAGAAAAAAGAAAGAAAGGGTAGTATTGTGCTTGCTTTCTGGCTACTTATTTTTCTCACTTTATCTCACAGCATTGTATATGTCATATCAAATATTGATGATGTTTACTATTTGGTGTTTTATTAGTACTTACACAACATGTCAAGATATTATATTCTTTTTTCTTCGGCAGAAGCAGGGATTGAACTCAGGCCATTGTGCTTGCCAGGGAAGCACTTATTCCACTGATCCATCTCCCCAGCACCCAAGATAGTCTATTCTAAAATTTGGTAATGACGAAACATCACAAATAAAGTAATGGGACAAGAGTGTATACTCTTACATACAAGCACAAAGAAGTTAAATTTGATAGATTCAGAGAACACTTAGCTGGCAGTTTTAATAGAATGCCAAAGAAAATCTTTCCAGAAATAAAGGCAGAGCTCACATTTCCATTGAAAAAAATACTAGAATGATTTATGTTCTCAAAAATGAAAGAATCTGGGAATGCGTGTGCAAGCAAATGTGCATGCATGCACATGCACACAGTGATCCAAGTATATGGTAAATGGTGTTTATTTTATTTTATTTTATTGTTTTATGTACTTAGTGCAGGGTCTGCAGGATCTGGTAAATATTTAAATATTTTAAATGTAGTACAATAAATGACCATTCTATTAATCACCCTGAAAATATCCCCTTAACTTCAAGTATAGTAATTGTGTTTTCTTCATTTTATTTATTTATTTTGCTGGTACAAATTCGAAGCAATGATGCTTATGTTCATCTTGAGGAGTATCTATATATGCACGATACACCCTTTTTCTTTCTTTCTCCCTTTCTTTTTCTTTCTTTCTCTCTTTCACCCCTGTTCACCTATTCTCTGCCTCCACCTCTGAATCTCCTTTCCCTATTTACATTCTTATTATTATTGTTCTTAGTTCATGTTCACTGAGGCTCTTAGGTTCCTGGACGTGGCATATGGAAGTTCTCTTTCCTGAGTGTCCTTAGGGGGTGTGAATGTCACTGGCAAGTACCATTATGTAGCAATTTGTGATTTCTGGCTTTTCCCCAAAGTTGAAATGACCATGAAAGGTAAATATTTTGAATTGCTTCAATACAGGGATGCAGCTACAATAATGCAACTAAAGAGAACTTCCAGATAAAAGAAAACTTCCAAAACTGCTACAGAATGGGCAAGAAAGTTTGGACAAGTGTGTTCAAAAGGATTAATAGAGATGTGTCTCCTTTATTGTAGTATTTTTTAATTTTTTATTTATTTATTTATTTATTTATTTATTTATTTATTTTTTGGAGGAACTGGGGCTTGAACTCAGACTCTTGCACTTGCCAGGGAAGTGCTTATTCCACTGAGCTATCTCCCCAGCCTCTGCAGTATTTTTTTAAAAAAATTATTCATTGTACTTAGCAATCACACCTTACATACATGTGTATGCGTATGTGCAAAGTAATGAATTTTTTTTCTGTATTTTAGGGAAGAGTCTATAGGGTGTTTAGGGTCTCACTACTAGATTGGACTTGTAGTGATCCACCTGTTTTACAGCCTACCCAAAGCTGAAATTTCGGGCATGTGCCCCCACACCCAGTCTCATTTGCTGTCTCAGCGCACCCTGGAGGTGGGGCCAGCATGGCAGACTGGGGATTGAATCCCAGGCCCCTGTGCTTGTTTGCAGGTGCTTAATCTGCTAAGCTATTTCACTGGTCCAAATTCTATAATATAAATGGTAAAACAGAAAAAAATAATGAAGAGTAAACTGTTGAAGTACTTGGTGACATAATTATGGTTTACAACCAGGTCTTACACTGAAAATTTATAGGGAATGGTTAATATTTACTCACTAAATTTTTCTGATTGAATTTTTAAACGTGGCTCTATTGAAGAACACACAAGTAATTGTCATGGCCCCATTTAAATGTAACCATCTCCATGAAACATTTCTGTTCATGTATGCAAAATGGAATCTCTTCCTTGACATCACATAGTATACTATCTATATCTACCTCAGATTATTTTATAGTTAGGTACATGGATGTTCAATCTACAATGCTAACAAAATATCACTTTATTTGTTTAGCACAAATTCAATATTCTCTTCATTTCAAATGACATGAGGACCTGAAAGCCCTAAGCTTTACTGCTAGTAAGCACTAGAGGCAGAAGATTTGACAGAGTTCCAAAAATTACATCCAGTTTATTCTTTTTCTTTTTCTTTCTCTAGATAATTCCATGGGTATATAGGTACATAAGCCTTGTGTATTAAGGCACTGTCCCATTGCTGGGATGAACTTTCTGACACCCACATCTTGAAGGGGGAAATTCTATAGTTTACAGTTTCAGTGTGTTCTTTATATCTTGGGTGGCTGGCTTTAAGGGAAAAATGGCATAGTGGAGGGTCACAGTGGAAACTTCTCAGCCCATGCCAGCCAAAAAATAGAGGTTGAAAGAGACAGGGACAAGGATACATCATACAAGGCCACATCTCCTGTGACACATCCCTCCGTTCAGCATATGGATTCATTAATGGATTAATCCACTAATGAGTATAGCGCCTCATAACTGAATTGCCTTTCTAAATCTACCTCTCACTCAGATGTCTCTCGGGACAGTAATATATTTTATATTTGCATTTGGTGCTCTAGTATAATCAAAATAAAAAGTATGTAAAATAAGTTACAACTTCAACTATAAAAGATGATCCTGTTTACATTTCTAATCCTCACATGACTATTTACCTATACACCTGAGACCTGTACATTATAATTACTAATCCTTCTCTAACTACTTAGTAATCCTTCTGCAACTGCTGAAACTTCCCTCAAACCTGAAATCTGATTGACCATTTTGTATTGCCAATTCTGCTTTAGGTTTCCCTCTTCTTGCCCAGTTTTCCTGCTCTAATTCTATGTGTGTGTTAAATCATGCTGGAATTGTTATACTGAACTCTGTTTTAATCTTTCCGTAATAATTCATCTTTCTAAAATGTCATACTATTGTCAGAAATACCTTTCTGAAATACAAATATCTTCAAACCTAACAATTTTCTCTTATGCCCTCAGTACCTCAACTCCTTACAAAATGGAAATTGTAATGTCACTTATATCAAAGATTTGTTAAGATAAAAATTAATATGTTTAAAATGTTTAGAATGGTATCCATACAGAGTACATAATTATAGACAATATTATTATTATAATTTAAGGCCATTTATAATATATGACATCAACCTGCATTTCTAGTGAAACAACTGTCCTAGATTTTTTTCTTCCATTTCTACAACTTCAGTATTTTACAGATTATGTATGCTTCTTCATACTGTTTCATCCATGGAATACTTTTGCTTTATTCTTATGGTGAATAGTAAAATGTGAATTCATAGTTTTGTCATTAGTTGGTTCCTTGCTTTCAAGATGCCTTTTTTAATGATAAAATGTCATGTATGCCTCATGCATATTTATTCAAATGTACTCTGAAACCGTGACTATCTAATGTTACAGAGTCCATTTGATAAACATATGATGCTGTCGAAGTAGAATATATGGCAGCATTTCAGATTTCATGCACAGGAGCATGCAAACCAAAGTAACCATAGCTCTCTCAGACAATGAGATGAATTGTTATTTTTTATAAACAGGTGGCCTTCAAATTTATCCACATTTGAAGGAAATATTGTTAGTGATGTTTAGACACTGACTGCTGAGAATTAAATCGTTTGGCTTAGTTGGTTTATACACACAATTCTAAAGCACTATTTCCTTGTGTGTATCTCTTGTTTCATCTGAACAGTAATAATTCAACTAAAATAAGAGCACTAACTTGTTTCATAAAATATTTAACTTTTATAAAAGATATAATGAAATATAATTACTTCAAAAAGATTTCTTTTTATTTTTGTTTCATTTTTTAATTTTTTGTTTTTGCAGTTCCAGGGATTGAACTCAGGATCCGGTGCTTGCTAGGAAAGAGCTTGTCCTACTGAACTATATCCCCAGCCTTTTAAAAGGATTTTAGTGTACTAGCATTTAGCAAAATTGAAAATTATTTACTTATTTATTATTTTGCATTCAGGACAGGGTGTACATGGTATACAGGGTCTCACTGTGTAGATCAGACTTATAGTGACCCTCCTGTTAACAGCCTCGCAAGTGCTGGCATTACAGGGACGCGTCACCCTGCCCAGTCTCAATCTCCCCATCAGCATGCCCTGGGGGCCAGGCCAGCAGAGCAGGCCCCAGGGATCGAACACCAGGATCCCGTGTCTGCTTAAGCAGGTGATTTAATCCCCTGAGCTATTTGGCTGGCCTGCAAAATTGAAATTTATAGGAATCTGATAGTGAATCTTATTGGTTATTTGGCTCTTAATGTAAAGTTTTCATAGATGTGTACTCTGGATATCTACACACACATCATTCAAAGATGCCTATTAAACTTCCAAGAAACTCTTGCAATAGATCCAAGATCTACAATAAGCACATCTCTCTCTCTCTCTGTCTCTCTCTCTCTCGCAGTCTCTGTCTCTCTGTCTTTCTCTCTCTCCCTCCACATTCACAAAAATGATTGAGAACCTCTGGACTACGTTTAATCTGGTTAAACTGCATTAACTATTGGTCCCTAATAAATTTTTTCTGCTCTCATTCATTTAGATTATTCTTTTCTGTTTAGTTGTTGCTTGTCCTGGTTCATCTGTCTTTTACATGGTGGAGGAGGGAGCATTTTAAAAATTAATTTTATCGCTACATTATATATATATATATATATATATATATATATATATATATATATACATATACATATGTATGTATGTATAGTTCAGTTCACCATAGGAGGGGCCGGGGAGACAGTTCAGTAGAATAAGCACTTGCCTGGCAATTGTAGGGTCCTGAGTTCAATACCCGGTACTGAAAATATAAATTTATCATAGGGAATTTGTACCTGTATATGATATATCTTGAATATGGGAGTTTTTTCCATGCTATATCTCAATTATCCTTCTGTTTTCCCCATTACTCTTTCATTGTTTCAACCCCTGTTCTCCTTATTTACAAAGTCAATGGTTTATTTTTTCTTCTTCTTTCTTTTACTGCTCTCATTCTTCTTTTTTCCCCTCTCCCTTCCTACTTTCCCTTCCTCTTTGAAAATTTTGTTCCTATTTTATAATATCTGTTATATAGGTTGGTCATTATTTACACTTTCAGTTTCTCACACCAGAGAAACTATGCAATATTGAACTTACAGGTCCATTTCATCTTACTTAAGGGTGTGGTCTCAATGTGCATCCATTTACATATGAGTGTCCTCTGCCCTTCTTTTTGATAATGAGGTACTACACTGAATAAAAGTACTTCTTTATACATTGATTGATTGATGGGCATTCTTTGCCTTTTATCCCATTTTGCCATTCTCACTTTTTTATCTTTCATTATTTTATTTGAATTCTGTCTTTCTTTTCTCATTGCTGAGACAAAATATCTAACACCCAAAATTAAAGGAGGGAAGGTTTATTAAGTTCACAGTTTATAGAGGCTTCACTCCATAGTTGGCTGGTTCCAACACAAGGTGGCATGGCAAAAGGGCATCACAGTGGAGATATAGCTCATGACAGCTAGAAGACAGCAAAAGCAAGCAGAGAACAGGCAACAAACCTCTTTCTGTTCCATGTATTCTATCCAGTATACTTTTAATCCTAGCACCTGTATCCGTAGCATTGTTCTATGAATCAACCCCCGCATCACACACTTCAGATGCAATCATCTCAGAAAATCTCCGCCTATCACTGCATGAAGCTTCACAGAGGCACCTAGACAAAAGCCGTAACACTTTCTAAATGTTCCGTGCTCAAACATGTTTTCCTCATATAAGAATAATCTTGCTCTTTCTGTCTTGCCAAATACAGTAGTTCCTTGATTCATGAATGCTTCTTTAAAGAACAATTTGTTTTACACATGCAAGTGCCTAGCAAAAGTTTACTTCCATTTGTGAACTCCAGATCAGTTTAGAAACATGACCAAGGTCATCTTTCCCACATGAACATGAATGTGGCTGCCTTCCCCAGAACTATGGAATGAATTAAGTCAGGAAGTGACTGTACTTTGTGTGTGCCACATGTGGAATCTTACATGTATCAACTCAGGACTTAGTATCTGAATTAATATCTTAGTCTTGCCTCTACAAGAATGAACATCTGTGCTTTACTCAAATCTTTCTTATTCTTGTAAGTACACACATACATATGCACAAACACATGTGCACACACACACACACGCACACACCATCCTTTTCATGGCAAAAATATGTGACAAAATTTGAAAACTAGTTTATTCAAAATGGAAGTAAATGCATTTTATACAGATGTTCACTCAACTTGAAGGGTTTACCTACTACTACAGAGTAACTGTGTGGAAGTGAATCTTTGAAGGATAAGAAAGACTTGGTGCAGCTTGGTATAGTGAAGCACAAACATACAGTCTGTCAAAACTATATCTGCTCCGCTTGTGTTTCTGCTCCAACTCTTAGTTGTCTGCCTCTTTAATTACAAGGAGTTTTATTTGTTATCCTCAAGTTTTGTGGCCTTATGTTGATATATTTGATAATCAATTAACTTGGTCATCAGTTAATCAATGAACTTAGCTTCTCACCCTTAACCAAATTAGGCATATTACAGCTATTCAGTGGGAAGGGCCAGGTCCTTTCCCTTAATGGGTGTATGTTTGTACGTAAGGTATGTTCTCTCATTTATGATTAAGCTAACTCAGGGCTAAATGATACCACTGTATGACATAAAATTGTGTCACAGAAGGAGCTCTTGTGAACAGGAGTCCCAAGCAAAGGGAAAGGTGAATATTCATTTTGATTGTGTCTATTTTTGCTAGCAATCACAGTATTGCCTTAGGTCCTATATTTGGAATGATCATGTCATCAAATTAAAATGCATGATATTGGACAAGGACATAATTTAGGGCCAGAACAGAGACTTTATGGGTATGACTAACGTATCTAAGTATGTGATGGTACACACACGCAAACAGAAGAAGTATTTAGTCTGCATATAAACACTTAAATGAAAATCTTTCTAGTCTAATACTTCAAATAGATCAACTTTTACTAAAGTTTGTACTAGTTTGGTACAATCACCTTTTAATTAGGATCATAAGGGAATCATTGTACTATGCACTGATCAGAGTATTATCTGGGAGCGAAATGCAAGCTTTCCTATTGCCTTGCTATGGTAAATTACATAGTTAATTACATATTAAATTTTGATCTCACTGTACAATAGAATAGATATGGGTGATAGAAATTGATGACCTTAGTTTTTCTCTGGAGCCATCTTTGTGTTCTATCACAAAAGAATGTTTGCCAAGAAAAATATGCAGCAATGAATTCTTATTGGCTATAAGTAAATATTTCTCATATAGAATTATATGGTTTTGGAAAAAAACACTTTTTTATAACCCTTCATAAACCTTGAAACTGACTGAAATCAAATGAGGTATAGCTGAAAATTTTCCACTTTGAAAATATAGGAGATCAGGGAGCCACTTAGCTCATAAGAAAATGTTTGTCATCTAAGTGGGAGGTTTGTGGAGCCTTTCAGAACAATAAGATATGGTTATAAATTGATAAAATCACTCATACTCTAAAGAATTATAAGATGTCCAATTCTTACTAGTAACTAAGATGTTGTGTCCTTCTAAAATGAATGTGCTGTACACTGATTTTCTTGCTTTCTATGATATGGATCCTGGAAGGCATCATTCATTCATTCTATAAATCTTTTTTTTAAGTATTTAGTACAGGGTCTACAGGATCTCACTACACATATTGGACTCTTAGTGATTCTCTTGTTTTCAGCCTCCCAAGTGCTGATATTATAGGCATGCACTACCATGCCCAGTTTCTATCACTGTCTTGTTGCTTCTTAGAGGTGGGACTGGCAAGGCATGTTGGGGATCAAACACTGGTCCCTGCATCTGCCTAAGCAAGCATTTTAATCTGCTGAGCTATCTGGCCAGCCCTCATTCTACAAGTCTTTTCTATACACCTACTATGTAATGAGAACTTTGACTTTGTCTTGATTTGGGTCATAAGTCATTCAGGCCCCTGATTCTGATCAGTAGGCATAGAAACAGCTATCTCTTACAACTACTATCAGCCCTATTGGCAAAGCTGTCATAGTTACTCTTCTGATGACTCCTTTATGACCCCAAATGCAGAATCAGGTTCATCCACAAATACACTTACACACATGCTTCTTAATACTTGTATCATCTGTTGGATATTGTCCCACCATGTTCCCTATCCACAGGTTATAAAGTAAGATTTATTTATTTATTTATTTATTTCAGTACTGGGGATTGAACTCAAGACTTTGTTCTCAGGTAGGCACTTATGCAGCTGAGCTATTTCCTTGGCCCAAAATCAACTATTTTTGATGCCATGTTTTCCTTTTCCACATACATGGCATTTGTGTTTATAGCATAATTCAACCTTTCTAGTATACATCTATCCTTGTTATTCTCAAATCCAACAGTTTAGTTTAGACCAGTAACTTTAAGTGAGTACCCTATAAACATTATGTATTTGTGTTGACCACAGAATGATTAATTTTTTTAAACATGTGTAACTCTGAAATGGACCTATGATCTCTACTTGAGTATATTTCTGTTCTATTCCCCATAGTGCTGATCTTGAACTCTAAATCAGACAGGTAGTTACATAATATCTAGAAATGAGTGCCCAATCCTCAAAGAACTGTTAGTCTGTCTGGAAAATATGACACATGTGTACATAAAATGATTTAGTGAGAACTCAAGCAGTAAGAATCTCACAGAAAAGGTAAAGTAGGCAATGATTTTAGATCTAATCAGAGAATGCAAAGAGCACACAGGATTTGATCTAAGCTTTGAAGTATTTCCAGAGTATATGAAATATGAAATATTACTGTATTGTGATGTCTACATTCTACATGAGGACTTTGTTACTAATATTGTGGATATAAACAGTTTGAAAAGGAGAGTACATGTTTAATGTATTCAAATTTTAAACACTAGAAGAAATGAAGGGGTTGTTCCTTGATGACTAAAATCATTAAATGTATAAGTGTTAAAATGGATAAGTTCTTTTAAAAGGTGAGATACTTTGGAAAGTATCTGTAGCATCATATAAATTTAGAAATTACAATTAACTTATTTCATAGATGTATGAATGATGTACAGCGATTTTATAAGATACTAGACTAGGGAAAGAGGCTAGGAAATTCTTCTTCAAAGAAACATGTTTCTGTGTTTTCTATTGAAAGACAAATATTACACCAAGTGATATATGTTCCAGGCAGGCCCAAATATTCTGTTTTTATGTTCCCATCATCTGTCATCTCTGCTGCTAGAGGATAGCATATAGTAGAAGAATTATTCTTACTTGTATCCTTTTTGCTGATGAAAAGCTCAACTAGAAAACAGCCCAGAGAGAAAGATTAAGCTTTATTTTTGCATCAGGCAAAGGAAATATAGCAGTTCCATACATACAGAAGATCTTAATCTCCTTTAGATGGATTTTTTCCTGTTGAATCTCAAGTCCCAGTGTTTGTTCCTTTGAATTCAAAACTTTGTCTAAGCTCTTTCAGGGTTATATCTGCTTTCTGTTTTTTTATTCTTCTGTCACTCCTCACAGTACTCTGTTCTTCCTTAAGTGCTTGCAATTCTATCATCATAACACTGCAGACAGACTCTTGATATGGTAAAGCCACTGGAAATCAATTGTAATTCCCCTTCTGTAGCTGAACCTAGCAACACCGCATTTGAAAGGAGTCTGGCCTCCTAAGGATGACCTTTTCAAACATTCTTGTTTTCTCTACAGCATCTTTAGTTACCCTCATTTGCCCTTGCAGCTGACTATCCAAAACACTTTATCTGCCATAGCCATAGAATATTGCAATTTTTTAAAATCTCAGAATGCTACTATTATTCCAATTGGTTTTTCAGTCATATGGGACACTGTTTTTTATTGGACCATCAATGAGTTCCTCAAAACATATTGAGAATCCATTATTTATATATCATAATTAATAGCTTCTTTTAAATTTTTGTATTTTGTGTATTATAACAACCACTGTTGAATCCCTACATCTTGCTTTTTTTAAAAATTGCATATCATTTCTAATGTTTCATTTATCATTCTTCTGTTCTTTTTAAAGTAAATTTTAAAAAGTGAATCTTTTGCTGATTCAATTCACTCCCCTAGTGCATTTTCTAAATTTCATAATTAATAGCACATGGAGCTCTTTGGAGTGAACACAGGTGCACATGTAGTGAGGAAGTTGAGGTGATATGTAGATGGATAGGGAGATAAGAAGAGATACAGTGAAAACAAAAACATCAAAATTAACTGTCATTAAAAATTCAAAACTCCTGGTTTTTATGATGATAATCCAATGCCATTTTAAAGAGATCCTTATGCTTTAAAAAAAAAAAAAAACTGGGGACAGGATAGGTATGTCCTCATAGCACCTGTCTGTCACTCACTAAATTTTATTTTAATTTATGTACTTGGTACATGGTCTCACTATGAGGCTCAGACTTCTAGTGATCCTCTTACAGGTGGGATTACAGGTGTGTGCTACCACCCCCAGTTTTGGTGGCCGGTTTGGGCATGGGGCTGGTGCATCATGTAGTACCAGGGATCAAACCCAGGTGCTTATGCTTGCCAGGCAGGCATTTAGACTGCTGGGCTATCTGCCTGGCCCTCACTAAAATTTTAGTACAGATTTAAGTCTCTTTCATTCACTTGTATATTCCTAATGTTTATACTACTTTCTGGTTGGCATATAGTATGGGTTCAATAAATTATTACTGAATGAATAAGTGATGCCTACTAAATGGCATGTACCTTATTTTTCATGAAAGTAACTTAACAGGTTGAAGACAGAGAAATCCAGGTATAGGCCTATCTAGACATCACGAATAAACACAACCTTAAGGTAAACTTTCTTCTGCCCAGAAAAATGTGCAGGTATTTATTTACTGTCTTGTACAGATCATGACTTCATTGTCATCTTATTCTGACAAAAATGTTAAATGTTTATTCATATACACATGCCACCCTGGGTGAAGAATATATTGTATAAAGAATTTCACTAGTTCAACAAATGTTAATGTAATTCACTTTTATATACTTGGATACTCTTTTTGTTGTTTGTATTGTCTTTTATTGATTTTTTAAAAATCATTATACAGAACTTTAAAATTTAAGCATGCCTGCAAGCTGTGTGTGTTGGCCCATGTCTGTAATCCCAGTACTCTAGAGGCTGAGGCAGGAGTAACACTCTGAGTTTGAGCCTAGTCTGGTCTACACAGACCTACATAGTGAGACCCACATTGTAAAAAAAGATTTTAATCAACAGCTGGCCTGTAGACAAAATATTGTCTTAATACTTTGGCTTAAATATAAATTAAACATTTTATTATATAATTATGAGGTCTCCCATTATGGACAATCCAAATTCAAAGGACTATTATTTCCATTTGCATGAAGAAAATGTTATCCAATAACTTTGGATGACAAGAGAAGCCTATTCTGAAATGCGTAAATATAAATATTTTAGCTGTCTTCATTTTCTTCTCTTTTGTCACTATCAGTGATTCCCCTCTCAAGTTTTCTTTACAACTTTCCACAATGAAATACTGTTGATGCTTTTAGCCATGTCTAGTATATTGCCCCAGAAGCTCTTGCTGAACACAAGCTAGCTTTCTAGGAGAGAATATAATTGAAGAAAGCAAACTTTTGTTTTTTATAATCTTAACCGCTATTGACTCAGACAATCCAACTATACTTATAAAGCTTGAGCTAACAGTCACAACAGATATATCTTCAGAGATAAAATGTTGATGCCTATTTGATAACAAGAATAAATAGGTTTATTATTACAAAGAATGCAGAACTCATCATTTATAAAATGATTTAAAGCATAAAAGCGTTAAAATTAAACTAAACTTTTAAATCAAAGGACATTAGAAATTTGATCAGACACTTTATTACTCTGAAAGATAAAACTTTGAAAATACCAATGGAAAAATGCAACTGATAGTAACACCAACCCAAACATGGAGCATACCCCATTGATAGAGTGCTTAATCTGATCCATTTAAGGGATGGGCTAATAGAACTTGGGACACAGAGCAGCCATGGGCCTGCTTCTACTCAAGACACCCAGTGTTATGTTATTATAGTAACTATGTAAGGGACATCCACAAGAGACAGCATTGGTAAGGGAGCTGTAGCCAACTTGGCAAGAAAACTCCCTCTTTCCACCCCTGTGGTCTATCTACTAGGCCCTTGCTAAATTGCTCTGCATTTGAAAGTCACAGAGCTTGAACTCAGGCCTTAATCCTATAACCTCTGTTGCAGAATATCCAGAATAGATCTGTGGTTGGAACATTTTCCTTATCTACCAGCCTGAGCAGAGACATTCCTTGCCTTTGACACTGCCCCAAAATTTTAGATCCCAGAAGAAACCCACAAATTAAAAATTAAGAATTTTCTTTTCTGGTGTTGTTTTGTTTTGTTCATCTCTGTACTTTTGAGGATTTGGGGACCTTGCTTGTTTTGTTTAATATGTATATTGTATTGAGTTGTGGTTTTATTCTTTTTTTATGTTCATTGCTTTCCTCCTTTTCTCTTCACCAGTTTGTTGAGTCCTGGGTAATTTTCGTCTTCTCTTTCTTATCATGCTTTCTTATTTATTTTATTTCTTTATTTTTCCTTTTCTACCTTTTAATTTTTCTCCTTTTAATTTGTCTCTTACTTTTACTTTGCTTTTCTCTCTCTTTTTCTTTATCACCTACTCCTTATCCATTCTTATATCTTACCTAAATTGTAAAGATCCTTCTACTCCCTGTAGAATACTTTGCACCACTTTTCTTTCCTTTTCATATCATAAAGTCTAAGGTTTCAAAGTTTTCTTTTTGTATTCCCTTGTTTTCAAAGCCTATATCTTTAATAGTATAACCAGAAAGCCTTGTGAATCTTTTGATTTTTAGTTAACTATTTAGAATTTCTGTTGCATTCTTGTCTAACATTAATAGTGATATAGCTGTTACATTTAGTGTATATAAGTTGTAAATCACTACCTTGGTTGGCTTAATGTTTACCTCATAATTTCAGTTTTATTCTGGTTCCTATGTGATTTTATATCCAATTTTTCTTGGATGACAGTACTGTAGATAATGTGCTTGATATTAATAGTCATATAATTGTCACTGATTTTCTGTAAGCCAACACTTAAAATGACTTGAGAATATTCCTAGAGAACTTGCTGATTGAGCTGAAAACAGCTCATATCTCCCTCCCACGTTAATCAACATGGTTAGATCTAGGAGCTAGGAGATGTGGGAAAATGTCATAGTTAGAAATGCCCAGAGAACTTCCACCATGCTGTCAGGACCCCTCCAGACTCAGCCCATGACCAGACCCAGCGAGTGTGTGGGAGAGCTCCTGCACCTGCTGGACCCTTCAGGACCCAGCCCAGGCCTGACTTGTGAGCGAGAACTTCCACCACGCTCTCTGGACACCTCCAATCCAGCCCAGGTCTGGCATACAGGCCTCAGGTACAACTGCAGTGGAAGTCCTTGGAGAAAGGCTAGGGACCAGAACTACTCAGCTAATCCAGAAGCAGAACATCTTGCCAGAGCGGCACAACAAGTTCACTTCCCAGGGCTGTAACAGGAAGAAGCTGAGCACAGTAGCGAGAACCAAGCCAGGCACAAATGAGTGAATTCAAACTTCATATCCCTGCACCCGGATTTCAGTAGGTGATAAGGTTATAACCACCAAAGCTCTACACCAAAAGTCAGAGGACAGTGCTATATAAAATGACAAAGACTAGGAGAAAAATGCAACCTCCAGTCCCAAGCTCACCCAGAACAAGTGCAGAGGACACTAGCACAGAAGAAATTGGGAATCACACAGATGAAATGTCTGAATTAATAGAGTCTGAAGTAAAGAAACAACTGCAGAAAGGTATAGAGAAAATCAGATCAGAAATAACTTCTATAATAGATATGCCCAGAGCATAGCACTGAGAAGCCACTAAAGAGGTTCATACACTGGCAACAAAGTTTTTAGACTATAACTATTCATAAACTCCACCATAAAACATACAGACAAATAAAAATAATATAAAGTTGGGAAAGAAAGTAAAAAAGAAAATGTCTTACAAATCTCACTAATCATCTAAGTTACTGAAAAACAATCTAGAACATAAGCCAAACACCAATATTATGTGAAAGGATAGCAGACAATTTTAGAAAACAGACAGAAAATGTAATCAGCAAAATCAGAGAGGATATATCTAAACAGATAATTGAATTGATAAGCAAAATATTTGAGATAGATGGTGGCCAGTAGGAAGGACATGTTCAAATGGAAAGGGGAACAAGGGAGGATACCAAGGGAAGTTATGGATTTTCAAAAAGAAATAATGCAAGGGAAAATTGAAACAAAGCTTTTCGAAGTGAGAAGATGTAGAAGAGTTAAAGACATGAGAGGAGAATGGGAGAAAAGAATTAAGTCATATTATGTATAGGTACAGGTTGCTATGGTGGATAATATGTTCACTGTGAATAGTTTTTGTAAATATGTATTAAAATAAATTTTAAAAAGAAAACTCCTAAAGCAGTTTTCCATTTAAAAGACACAAGAGCTTTCAAAAAGCATCAATAAAACGCTTACTGTGAAGAGCTGGCCAAATGGCTCAGTGGATTAAAGCACCTGCAAGCAGGTGAAGGGGCCCAGATTTCAATCCCTAGGCCTGCTGTGCTGGCCCCTCTCCTGGGGCACTCTGAGACAGCAATTGAGCCTGGGTGTGGTGGTATACTCCTATAATCTCAGCTCTTGGGAGGCTGTAGACAGAAAGATCACTACAAGTTTGACCTAGTAGTGAAACTGAGGACACACTGTAGACCCTTCCCTAAAAATACAAAAAAAAAAAAAAGCTAAGTGTGGATGAGGCAGGAATATCACTATGAGTTCAAGCCCCATTTGGCTGCATGAATTCAAGGTCAGCATCAAATTCATAGTGATACTTTCTCTCAAAGGAATAAAAAAAAAATGCTTGCTGAGATAAACACAATGGTAGAAAACATGAATGACTAGTTTAACAAAGAATTAGAGTACATGAAAATGTTTCAATAAGTAAGGTAAGAGAATAAAAGTCATAAAGTATGAGTAGCAAAAGTGGCAAATATGAGGATAGAATCAAAGGGGCCTTAAAAAGAGAAATACATGTAAAATCGATTAGATTGCTTCTAAGTAGCATAAAAAGATTAAGAATAATTGGAATAATTGAAATAACAAAAGACAACATAAATGGCATAAAAATGTGTTCATAAAAGTAATGACAGAAGCCCCTGCCCCCAAACCTGCCGAGCAAGTGGGAATTTTTCTGATTTTCTCTGCATCCTGGTTCAGTGAGTGTGTGGTAGTCTGAGGGAGAGCCTTTGGCTTCTCACCATTTGATCTGCTCTAACCAGAGCCACTGCCCCCAAGTGCACTGAGCAAGTGACCAGCCAAAGACATGCAGGCTGACTGGCCCTAACAACTCCCCAGAGCCCGTGCCCTCAAGCCCGTTGAGCAAGAGAGAACTTCTCCAATTCTCTGGGCACCTGATCCACACAAGTATGGTTTGGTGAGTGTGTGGGAGAACCTTTGGTTTCTCCCTGCGTGCTCTGTACCATCCAGAACCTCAGGCCCCAAACATCCTAGCCAGACACCTGCCTGAGACACCGCAGACAGGCCTGCCTGGCAACTCCCCAGAGCATCTCCCCCAAAGCCCGCTACAGGAGTGAGAACTTGTGTGACTCTCCCGGCACTCGATCTGGCCTGGTGAGTGTGAGGGAGCACTTATGCACACCCCAGTGCTGCCTGAACCAGGGGCACAACAGAGGGGAACCACAGTCTCACAGTTGTAATACAAGAGTTGCATCAAAAAGGAACTGAGCACAACAGATAGATCCAGGCCAGGCATTACTGGAAAATTTCAAAATTAATAGATTGGCACCCGAATCACATTACACCCTAAGGTTATAGTTGGACAAAAAACTCTACACCAAAGATCAGAAGACAGTGCTATACAAAATTACAAAGACAAGGAGAAAAATGCAGTCTCAGGCCTTGAGTCCACCAGGAAGTGAAGAGGACACTAGGTCAGCTGAAATGAATGAATTAACAGAGATGGAAGCAACGGAACTAAAGCAAGAAGGTATAGAGCAATTCAGACCAGAATTAATGCCTGAAATAAAAAAAAAAGAAATTTTTGAATGCATAGCATGGGAAGTAATGAATCAAATACAGAAACATATGGGGAAAACCGAATGCCCACCCAGAACAAGTGCAGAGAACAGTTTCAGCTGAAACATATGAATTAACAGCATCAGAAGCAAAGAAACAATAGCAGAAAGGTAAAGAGGAAATCAAACCAGAAATAATTTCTGAAGAAAAATACTTCTTTGAAATCATAGCATCTGAACTACAAAATTAATTCAAGAAATATATGTTGAGGAAATGCAATTTGGAATAAACTTTGCAGAAAAAGAATTAATACGTACTTCTAAAGAAGACATTGATAAAAAAAAAGACATTGTTAAAAAAATAGGGGAGATCAGAAATGTGACTGATTCCTATAATGACCAATACAGAAAATAAATAGAATGCATGAAGCAGAGTCAAAGAGAATAAAAGATCTAAAAATATCAATCAAGAGTTTACAAAACTATTTGAGTGAAAGCGAAGACAGAGTTTCAGATCTTGGAGATGCTGGCACAGCTAGTGAAAAGGTGAGAAAGGATCTCTTAAAAATAACGAGGATGCAGAAAAAATCCGACACCTGCAAGATGATGCCAAGATGAACAATATGAGATTAATTGGCATTAAAGAGAATGAAGGAGTCAATACAAATGATATAAATAGAATAAGGGCAGAAGTAATAGCAGGGGGGCAGGGGAGATGGCTCAGTGGATGGAATAAACGCTTGCCTGGCAAGTGCAAGGGTCTGAGTTCAATCCCCGGTTCCACAAAAAAAAAAAAAAAAAAAAAAAAAAAAAAAAAAAAAAAAAAAAAAAAAAAAT